>PVIW01001621.1:173266-279055 GCA_004026585.1 Noctilio leporinus | reverse complement strand
GACAATAATGAACAAAACTAACAACAAGCAAAACAGGACCAAATATATGAATACAGTGAATAGGCCTTCAGTGGTCAGGGGGAAAGGGGCTGGGGGGAGGGGGGAGGCAGAGGCAAGAAAGGGGAGCAGCTTAGACAAGAACCTAGTATAAAGGAACCATGGAAATGGACAACAGGTGGGATTGACTTTGGGGGGAATGGGTGGGTGGGGAGGGGGACGGAGGGGAGCAAAAAGGGAATGGATGTAATACAACAACAATAAAATTAAAAAAAAAAAGAAGAGAGAATGTGTCCTTAAGGGACACTTCTTTCTGAACATCCTCACTAGGTAAAACCACACTGTACTGCTTGTTTGATTTTATTAATGTCTGCCTCCCAGTTAGAATTTAAATTCCAGGATGGAGAGAACCCTCTTGTGTTTACTCACATGGTATTCACAGCATGTCTTCCAATGTCTGATATAGTATTAGGTTGGCCAAAACATTCATTTGTTTTCTTCTGTAAGATGGCTCTAGTAGTGCTTAGTTGTCTTTAACTTCATTAGAGACAATTTTGTTAGACTGTATTGTGAGAGCTGTCATATCAGCTTGCATTTTCATAAATTTATCAAAATTGTTGAATTTTTGTGTAGCCATATTAATATTCAATAATGAAGAAAATAAGCAACATTTTCTGCATATTATGCATTATTATTTCAAGAAAGATTTAAAACGTTACTGAAACAAAAAAGAATAAACCAATTTGTACAGTGTCTAGAAAAGGTGCTGTGACTGACCCAGCAAACGTGTCAAAAGTGGCTTGTGAAGTTTTGTGCAGATTTCTTGACAGATGATGTGCAATGGTCGGGCAGACCAGTTGAAGTCGATCGTGATCAAATGGAAACATTAATTGAGAAAATCAACATTATACCACATAGGAGATAGGCAACATACTCAAAATATCTAAATCAATAAAGTTAATGGTGAAAATGAAAAATGTGTCTTTTATTTTATGGAAAACAACTAAATGGACTTTTTGGCCAACCCAATAAATGTTCAACAAACACTTAATCGATTGGATAAAACAGGCATGTAGAATGGATGGACTGCCCTAAGGCTTTGAATTGTTAATTATCCCAATAATCAAATAAAAGACAAAAACTATTCCCTTTGCATAAGCTGAAAACTCTCCATAGTAACAAAATTCAGAGTTGGCCTGTGGTCACCCAATAAAATGACTACATTTCCCAGCCTTCCTTTTAGTGAAGTGGGCCACTACTTAGGACTATACATTCTGGACAGTAGGATATGAGTGGGGAAATCTGTGGAAGCTCCCAGGATCCTATTCTCACAACTGAACCTAACACAAATGAAAATTTCAAATCTGTTGGGGGAAAAAAAAGTGTTCCAGGTCACATCAGCCTTAGCCCAACTCAGATCCATACCTAGTTGCCACCACCAGGGGATAGTCTGACCAGTATGTTATCACAAGACCCATTCAGACTCTTTACCATAAGATCTTCCCACACCCCCTCCTCCCTCGAGGCCAACAAGAGGTCCTTGACTCCTGCTGATAACACAGGGAAAACACAGATAGTATCCACAGCATCGTCTAGATTTTCAGGAATATGGGAAAAGTTTTTCTCTGGTTTTAATTTTTAAACTCAGTACTTTCAGGAGTATCTGTAGTCTCTTTAGGCTCAGGGCAACTTATAGTGGTAACAAATTTGAAATTAAAATACCTATTATAAATACTGAGACTTTTAGAAATCTTATTTAAGGTTTTCCAAAAACTAGAAACTTGAAGCCAAACTTAACATTCTTGATCATTGCTTTCTCCTCTGAGGTCACCCCTATTTACTGAAGATAATAACAGAGATTGATTCAGGTTCTGTAGGGTGTGAAGCATATACAGTTTGGGAGGCCCTCCTTACAAGAAAAATACAAAGTTATAATTACAAAGTCAGGTGCAGGGCTTTGGAAGGAGTCCTTACAAGTGAGGAGTTTTAGAACACTGTCTTAGATCTATCACTCAGTATAAGAATACCTAATAAATAATCATTAAATAAACCAGAAAAGTAAATGAATAGATCTAGTATTTATTTGGTAATGTTAAGTGTGAGGATAAGATGTTCATTTCACATGCATTTTCAAAACATTTTCCTTAATGATCTGACCTTTTCAGAACCACCTTAAATGCTCCCCAACAAATTGCCAGTATTAGAGGGAAAACAACGTTCTTTCTTTTTAAAACTGGGTTTTCCTTAGGATATTAACTATTTTCCCCTTCTGTTTTCCCTCAATATCACTCCATCCATTTGTAGACTTGTTTCATGTTACAGGTTACTGCATTTTGGTATCCCCTTTAGTAGCCAGCCACTAAAATGGCATACAGAAGCACAGGACACAAGGATTAAATGAGGCAGACACAGGGTGGTGAATAATTTCCATAACAGAAGGATGCATATCACCATAACGAAGCTTGAGAATGAATACACTGCTACCTTCATCGGTTTCCAATGAACATTTTCTCCACTTCTTATACATAGTAATCTTGTCTCACCTGTGCACATATTTTTCTTCAGTTACTAGATGACTGTATCTTTAAGAAATGAGTCCATTCTTGATATATTCCCCTTTCTGCCTTTGTACACACATGTAGGGGCACTCACACCCATCTATGTTAATATTCTAAAACCAGAAATAAACAACATTGGTTTTCAGTATTGGTTAGCTAGCATGGGTCATAATTTGCATTGGAAAAAACTTATCTGAGACCCCAAATATTGTGTCTTGTGCTAATTCTATGGGAACAACAGAAGTTACATCAAATCCAATTGTTAAATAGATAGGAGGGCAAAGTGTTTATATATCAGTACAGTAGATTTTCAACTTGATAACTATCTTTAAAAATAACTCTTAAAGAGCTCTTCCTTTTTCACTGTCAGAAAAATATAATCACAGCCTACTGTCTGTGCAATTTCACTTTCCATCTCTGCTATGCGCAGCCACTGTCAAGTTTCAGAACAGTTCCTTGTCTAATCTTTCTACTTCTCCAGATCTTTGATACAGAACCTGTTAGAATGTGTTGCTTACTTTTCCAGTTCCTATGTTTATCTCACTTCCACTCTTACCATCTGGGGTACTGCATTTCCTTCAGAAAAATGAAAAGTTTTCACAGTGCCCAGAGCTTTCCCTGCAAACAATGCCCTATTCCCCTCTTCCTTCCTTCCTTTCTCCACTTTTTATTTGGCCTTATTTTGTGTTAAGGTCAAATTGTTTTGAAGGGTTTACTTCACAAACATTTCTGCAGGGCTGAAATTCCTATCCAAAGAGTTTTGATGGATATGTAAACATTTTTGCCATTTATTACCTGCTTCTGTCCAAAAACACACACATATTTTGGTTTGTCCCCATTCTTTTGAATTTCCTGGAAACAACTTCACAGTAAACAAGCAGTGGCTCATCCAGGCCACCAAACCAAGGTAACACAGTCATCCATTAGTATAATTAGTCTAAAGAGCTTGCAATACAATACAGTCTTCTCATTCTATCCAAATGACAGTTCTAATTTCTGCAAGCTGGTTAATGCTGACAGAGTCTTTAAAGAAATACCAAAATGACAGAAATATTTTTAGCATATCCCTAATTCACTTATTTTAACCTTTTTCAATTCTTGTTTTTACAAATGCCCTTATTCTTGGCTGACACATCATATTTCATACATGTTTAATTGGAGAATGCCAGGTTAAAAATGCCTTGAAAAGCAAATTTTATACTTCACATGTCCAGGCTTCCTCAGCTTTGTTCCTCTCCTACAAGGAGTATATAATGATGGACATCAGATAACGGAATTAGTTCTCTATTTTTACATGTACAATAACCTAAGTTTTAATTCAGTATTAACCTTTGGCAGTTTGGTGACTTTGGCCAAGTTACTGACCCTCTGGAAGTCACAGGGGGGAGTAACATCCACCCGGCAGGACAGTAGGTTGATTAGAGATGATGCTTGTACAGCGAGACGGCTGACTTTCAGTAGCTATCAGCAAAGCAAAGTTGTTATTACCATTATCATAATTATTATAATTGGTACATAGTTTCAATGTCAATCTCTGGGATCTCACTGAACTACCAAAAGAGACGCTGAAACAACAATCTGCATTCGTTATCAGTATTTACTTAAGTGGTATCACCCATTCAGTTATTTTTACCTGCCTTTTCAACAACAACAGAAAGGTGACTGCCTATATTACTATAATTAAATTAATCATACCACAGATTTCCACATTTCCTTTTATAGAGTCTAGGCCTACTAGAGATAAAGACTATTCCATCAGGTAGCAGCGAGGCAAAATTCTTCAACGCTGCCTGTTGCTTCTGGAATGATAATCAAACATGGGGAAAATGTTTACATACTAATAAGAAACTAGGAATTTTACACTAGTCGATTAAGTGCTTTGAAAATCTTCATTTAAAACTAAAACTAAAATATTTTAGTGCAGAACAAATGTTTTGAAGTCATCTGTGATATTTAAGGATAAAAAGGAGAGGAGAGGGTGAATTCCAAGAGATCTGTTTCTCTAAAAGGGTAACCTTTTATCTCAAATTATAATGTGACCAACAATCAAATACATGATTGTTAACTACATTAATTCCGTATGATTAAAATAAATTAGCTTTCCAGGCTTCCTTAAGCTTTCATACTTTTAATTTTCTTTTAAATGGAGATGTAAGAGTTACTAGATATAAGTGATTGGCAGACATTAATGTATATCTGTTATATATACATATATATATATGCACGCACACACATAAAATTTCAGCAAATAAAATTGAAGTAACAATATTTTTACTTTAAAATTGCTATTTGTATCATTATAACTTTCTTCATTCAAAACTTCTTTCTTCATTCAACCTGAAATATCACTAAAAATAGAACATAGCTATTTACAAATAAGTAACATTCTTTTATAGAGCTCAGCTAAAATGATTAATGCAATATCTAGATGAAAGTGAAAAAGTTAATCAGTCATGCAAATGTCGTATTTCTTAATATCCAGATGCTTAGATTTGTATACATAACAGATTAAATTCTTATTCTTCTCATGATCTTCAACATTGTAGAGAAGACAACAAACCTACACTAAATTTTACTAGTCAAAAAAGTTCTTACACTTGCAAAATCCTTAAACATAACAGCAAAAAGACAATTTTTAAAGTAAAGATTGTTTAATTAACATTAAACTTGCAATTTTTATTATTAACAATAACAAAGCTGATATAAAATAAGGATACAATGAAAACTTGGGTAAATATCACCCAACACCTTATATGTCAGAGAGAAGCTGAATAAAATAATTTTATTACAATATGAAATTGTTTCATAAATTACAAAAGAACTATATGATTACATATTTTATCGAATTTTACTACATTTCAGAAATGTCTGGCAGATTGCACAGTAGAGATCTATGGATGGTCAGCTAACAAGAAAATGAATGTACTTGATCAAATGCAAGAAATTGGTATAATTACCACACATGATTTGTATAAATGATATCATCATGAGTCATTTCAACATGGCATAATATCAATCATTTTGATTTTGCTGAATTTGTTCCAATGATATATCTGGGATCAGAGATGAAACAGACCAAGCCTGAGCTAACCTTTATGTATACAAAGTCAAGGACAAAATTTACATACACCTTTTTTTTCCCCATCAAAACAAAGAAAATTGTGACTCCTTTGTGAGAATAATTTGTCTTCAAATGCCCCCTCATTTTTCCAATAATTGTAGTTAAAGAAAAAATCGATCTGATTCCAAAGAAAAACTATGTTTTGAGGATTTTAAGGTGGCCATAAAAGAACAAAACTATAATGTTAAAATGTTTCCATTTTTGCAACCTCATGTGAAAATAAGACACTTGGAGCCTTTATTTCTGTTCTCAAAAATGAATTACTTTTCATTTTGCATTGTTGGATGATTTACGTAAGAAAATTTAATTTTTTTTCTAAAGAAGAACTGAATCCAGGAGAACGGAGGGTCTGCCAAGGAACAATAATGTCATGTGGAGGGGGGGGGGGGTGGCGGAGAAGGGAAGGGAGGTCCGTGCCAAGCCAAGCTGGGGGCTGTTCAATCAGCTCTATCAGGCCTCCATCAGAGTCGCCACTCCAGCCAAATCCAGAGAAAACAAGGAGTCAAAGAATCAGGTCAATAAGCTTATAGGCGATTTGCACAAACAGCTCCTCCAGCAAGGTAAGAAACAAAGTCATATTGGCTTTTCTGTTTTATTCCTTCTCTTTGAACTCCCTGGTCCAAACACACTCTGGAAATGTCAATGTTATATGCAAGACTTTTACAAGCTCGGTTTCTTAATCCCTTTAACAAAAAGGAAAGCAAAGTTGCCTGTAAACATCTTCCTCTTTCCTGAACTCAAAGCGATTGTGGTAGTGCTGCCTTTCTCGGTTTCTGATTCCAGTTGCCCAAGTATCAAAGGAGACCAAAACACGTCATGAAAGGCATAAAGGAACAGGAAAGAAACCATATTGATTGAAAGATAGGTAAACAGACTTTCTGAACTAAAGGTAAAATAAAATGAAATGAAAAGAAGAAGATAGGAAATAAAACAGCATGAATATTTGACACTGGATCAAATGAAAAACCAGGAGAGACCACTCTCACAACCAAACCTGGAGGAAGATGTGTTTTCCTTCTTCTTCAACAGTTGTGGTTTAACAAAAAAGGAACAGTATTAAGGATCTAGGTAATATTTTTGTTGCTTTTACATGCCAGTAATCTAGACTTGGATTTTTTATACTCTAACAACAATAGCTTTTTCTTAGTTATTTCTTAATTGTTAAAGCTACAGAATTCATAGAAAGGGGGTTGGGGAGAGGGACATTTCAATACTTCTGGCAACCAACTGATAGAAATAGTTAAGCACAATAATGAAAATGACTTTGATCCCCGTGCCTCCTACTCTTTACCTTTCCGATGATAAGGATGTAAAAAGATAGAGAAAACCCATAGCCCACTCAGGTATTGTGGAAGAGTGCAAAGTGATCCCCACCCTTCTCAAACACCCCAAACTGCTCTTCCGGAAACCACATTAATGAGCTACAGATGGAGTCTCATCAAGCCCTTGGCTACTGGGATGATTCTGATTGGGGTTATCTGTATCTCCTGACAGCTTTCCTAGTTTGCTGGCTTCCATTTCCTGCTTTAAAAAATTATATTGAGCGTATTGGGGTGACATTGGTTAATAAAACTACACAGGTTTCAGGTGCACAAGTCTATAGTACATCATTCGAATATTGCATTGTGTGTTCACCACCCCAAGACCCACCAAGTCTCCTTCCATCACCATTTACTTCCCCTTTACCCTCTTCTACCTCCTCCTGGTCCCCTTTAAGCCCTCCATAATTACCCCCTTGTTGTCTGTGTCTATGATGCTTTTTCTTTAACCCTCTGCAGCCCTTTCTTCTCTAGGTACTTTGACATAATGTCATGACCATGCCTCTTGTCCCAACCCTTTCCTCTGCAGCTCTCACAATCCTTCCAAAGTGGTGGGGCTCCAACAGATTCCTAGAGCAAGGAATTTCACAGGTGTGATGACACGGCTTTTACTCCCCAGTTCTCTGCTGTCCTCTTCTGGCTTGCCTTGTAGATACAGCCAACTTGACTCAGTCCTAGAAGCTCACTCCCTTTTCTCAGGTCTCTACTCAAAGTTCACCTTCCCCATCACTATTTATAAATGAGCTCGCACCTGTGCATACACAGACACACATAATATCACTCAATCACATTGTGTTTTGGTTTTCTTCATAGTGGTCGACATCACCCATCATAATGCACAATGTCAGTGTGATTTATTGTCTTGCTCTCATCCTGAAAGTGGGATTGACTTTTGTCTACTGCTGTATCCCCAGCACTGAGAAGGGGGTCTGACATGTAGCAGATGTTAATATATGTTTGAGTTGCATTGAATTTGATCAACTGGACAGACTGGAAATTTCTGCCAACTCAATTAAATAACCATGTATGTTTGCTTTGGGTTTGGTATTAATTACTTCTGGGAATAGCTAAACCCCCATGTCTAAGTAACTCAAGTTATATTCTGTTTCTTTAATAGGCCTTGAATTTCTATTTTAAAATATATGTAAAATGGAAATGTTACCTTTACTTTCTGCATACTACTTATGTCAAATCTTTTTGGACATAGTGGGGAAAATCCATCATTAGGTCTTGTGTCCTTATAGACTTCCACTTTGTTCCCTTTGTTCAACCCTAATCTTTCCAGATTGGAGGGTTCTAATACACGGTGGGTAAATGTAGGTTTACAGTTGTACATACGCAAAACCCAGAGTTTATTATTGCATTATTATTTATTAATTATGGTATTATTTTCCATACAAACAACTGTAAACTTACTTTTGCAGTGATTTCTCTCATCATCCTCTAAATCTAGATACTAGGACTAGAAGTAAGGTTTGTTTTGCTTCCAAAATCAACATTGATGGCATAGTTTTCCCTTTCAGCCCTTGTTAAAATGTCATCAGAGAACCATTTGTAAAGAGCCTCAGAAACTTTTTTAGATAACCTCTATTGATCATTCAGAGCTCATTGACATGCAATTTCTTTAGTGTTTTTCTTTTTTTTTCCTTACTGGCCAACAGAGATATTGACCTGCCACTTTTCTTCCTGTTCATATATCCTGTGACATTCTCCTGGAATGTGTCCCAAGATATGCTTATCCACTTTAGTCATTTAACAAACTTGAGTATGTTTATGAGGAAACTCTCTTCCAAACAATAATAATAGACCTGTTTTAGAAGTGCTCCAAGTCAACCCCACTATGAAGCTTACTGTCTCCAAATTAATCCAAGAATTGCCAATAAATGAAAGAGTTTCCACCTGCCAGCAGTGCCAAAATGGAAAGCTCCTCAGCTTGTTTCCCAGACCACCTGTGTTTCCATTTATATTAGTTTGCTTAGTTCTAAACGTGCATAGGTATACTTCTATGTTTACTACATAAACCAGAAAAAATGCAGACAAAAAAAATCACTGAAGCAAATAATCCAGCACCACAGGAAACATGTCGCACTTAGGGACCCAGCCTGATGTCTTCGTCATCTGAAAATTCAAGGAAATAATTCTTGCTTATTTCCTTCCTCTCAGAGATACTGTTAAGGCAAGACGCCAAGCAATCTAACTGAACTAATGGAACAGAAGAGGATGACACAAATGAAAAGTAACACTTTATGTTTTGCTAAAATTCTTAAAATCCAAGGGTATCAAAGCAACCTTGACTAGTATTTTTAAAATACACATAGTTCACGTCAAAGATGAAAACTAGAAACATAAACTTATGCAACTGACCCAAAGTAAGGAGTGACACAGGAACAAGGATTTGTGAAAGGTGATCTTTTCCAAACTTAATCATGAATATTTATGCTTTAGATTAGTATGATTAAGAACTTTATACATTTAAAGCTAACAGAAAATTCTGACCAACCTTTTTGGATATTACTGTGGCATATTAGCATATGAGAGTGATGTGATAATATTTAATATGTGTTTTATGATGGCTAGCAAGTTTATTAATATTGATAAATTATTTGAGATTTCACCAAAAGCCTTCCTTTTATAATAATAGATAATATCCATATAGAACTGAGGAAAATACCCCAGTAATAAGGAGTCATTCTAAACACCAAATACATCCTGTATAAAGTAGAAGCTCAATTCAAAAGCAAGTAAAGAACTTTAGCCTATAATGAACTGCCTCAGCAAAGACTAGAGTTCATTTTCTTTTCTTAAAATAGCATATCACAAGAGCATATGGCTGCTTTTAAACAAAACACAGTTGCTAAAGTATGAATAAAGATATTATAACTATAAGCACATCCTTAGTTATCTTTCTTGACAACGTGTAAAAACACCTGATGTGAAAAACTTAAGGCATTTTAGCCATGTATTTGTCACAGGAGCTTTTAAAAACTATGATCTTTTGTTTAATTAGGAAAAAATATTGGGTGTTGAAAAATGTGATCCCTTGTACTCATTTAGGCAACTATGTCATTGCTAAGTTTTGGTCATGGCTACTAAATCTACAGATGAAGAAACTTTCCAAATAAATCAATTTATTTTCCTATGTATATTGACAAGTTTTAAGTTGTCATAATGATTTAGAATATGTACAATAGGTATGTTTCATCAATGATCCAAAGTTAAAAATATTTTTCTTAAGAACAATTCTTACCTACTTTTTTAATCATAGCACTGGCACGGTTAACCATTTATATACTTACACTTTTTTGTCTAATCTATTTTCTTCCCTGAAACTGGCAAGAAAACATAATTATGCATCGCCAAGACTAGTATGTGAATTTCTACAGAAAGATTAATTTCTAATTTTCCAGAGAGAAAATTTTATCTTCCTACTGAAACTAATCAACTTAAGTGAAAAATGAATGGAGTTCCTAGTTTGACCTCAAGGAGGTGGACTATGTATCAGAGGTGTCTTTCTTTCACACTAGTTCTTACTGGCTTCAGTGAGAATTTCCTGGTCTCATTCTATGAGAGTAAAATAATGAAATTATTTTCCTATTAAATAAGGTGGAAGTAGTTTGAAACAGTAGTAAGAGTGGTGTCTATCCTGAAAAATATTATATGGCAATAAGAATTCTTATTCCCACCTATCATCACCTTCTGGTTTCAAACTAAACATTAACAGAGTATTTTTATAATGTATAATGTATCAATTACATATTACTTAATATATTATATATGATATTTACACATTAAGATGCCATTTGATGTATTTTTCAAGTTTTCAGTTCATCAAATTAATAATAATATCCATTAAACAACATCCTTAATAATTGTAATTTATTTTCCTTAGTTTTTAAAAGCCTGTCATTATTTTTCATGAGTTAGGACTCTCTTTTGTGTACATGGAGGTTATTATCTGGAGACCATAATTATGTAATCATGTAAGAATCTACTATAAGTCTGTTTTCTTCTAATAACTACTAAACTAAGACTGGGAATTCTATAATCCTTTCATTAAACATAGGCCTTAACCAATGATCACTCCAAATAGCAAATCATACCTATTAATACCTATCATTAATGCCTCCCTGCATTAATTAAATTGACAGAAATGTCTGAATTCATACACTAACTCTTCAAAGGACAAGAGCAAGAAGAACGAATGGGACCTTCTAACTATTAGTTATTTTTATTTTATTGTAACCCAACAACGTAAGGTAGGGACCCTTCAGTGCAATAAAGGATATATTTGCTGATAAAGAAGTAAAATAGGATGTCTTCAAATATATCCAAAAACCCTTCAATTCCAGTTTACTCTTATATGTACTGCCTTGGCTATTTATCATCAAGAAATAGTTCTAACATCCAGAACAACTAATTAGAATATTTATTTGGCCTGAAACTTAAGTTCACTTACAAAGATCTATTCTATCTGGACCATTCTACGTGCTCTACTATGTCTGTTCCATTTTTAGTTCCTACCAAAGTGGCTGATGTGGAGACAAGGACAAGGTCACAAAGCCATCTTGAGGTCTTCAAGAGAATGGTCAATGAAACAACTCTCCGATTGGTTTTCTGAACTTCAGCACATCCAGGTGCTGGTGCCCACTCCACTTGCACAGTTTAAAGGCATGTAGTTCCATTGACTACAGGGATGGAAACTGGCTGGCTTCTTCTGACTCTAATACCAGGCACATGAGAAGTGGTACTGGGTTTTTTTGTTTGTTTATTTCGTTTTGTTTTTTTATTTTTAGAGAGAAGGGCAGGGAGGGAGGAAGAAAGGGAGAGATGCATCAATGTATGGTTGCCTTGCACCTGCCTCCAGCTAAGGACCTGGCTGGAGGTCTGGCTTGCAACCAGTTATGTGACCTAACTGGGAATCGAACCATTGACCTTTGGGTTCACAGGCCAATCCACTAAGCCACACTAGCCAGGGTGGGTTTTAATATTACGTATCAAATGTACATGTGGCCACAGAGAAATATTTATGATTAGCAGTTTCTTTTGGGGGGGACTTAGGGCAGCATTCTTAATTTTAGACTATCAAGTCTTGTCAACAAATTCACGCACAAACATAAAAAAGTCATTGCGCATAATTTCTCTGTCTGCCTAAAAAATACACATCTGAATACAAATGGTGCAAACAAGAACAGACATACAGAAACAGACAGACAGACACTTTCAGTCATGGTCTCTGGGAAACTGTCACATTAAAATCAACAAAAGCAGCTGTTCTAAGATAAGGAAGTGATCCAAACACTTGTGAAAGTGTACATTGGTTTAGGAGGTAATACAAGACTCCCCTCACTTTCAGAGACAAAATAATCAAATTTAAAAAAGTAAAAAAAGAAGCATGAGAAACCTTAAATTCACTTATGAAAAAACAAGTGAAGGTTTATACATGTCCAATGAGTACACAGTTATTGGCTGGAGCACGTGGGTCCAAGTCAAGGTCAAAAATAAGCTAAGATAGACTGTCTCGAGTTCTTCCATTTTACTATTAATGCATCAAAAGAGTTTCATGAATTGAGAATGAGTGTTTATTTTCTTATTTGATAATATTCAGTTTTCAAAAGGAGTGCGCCAGAACTTGGGCAGGGACTCCACCCCACTCATTACTGCTGACACTCAACCCCTCATTCAGTGTCTTGCAAACAATTGACATTCAATGAATATTTGTTGAAAGAATAAATGAACAATTGATAAATATTAAAGGTATTTGGAAAAAACTGGTAATCGGCTAATCAAGAAAATGTTCATGGTCAACTGGCTAATAAGCATGTAACTAAGCATACAATAGAACTTAATAAAGTGGAATTACTCCTTTTATCTTTCAAAATAATATCTTTTTTTGGGGGGGGGAGGGTTTATAGAACAGGAAGGGGAAAGGAAAGTACCAATTCAAAATAATATCTTATGTTTAAAAAGTTCTGCATGTATTTTTAAACTGTTGAATTACATATTGGCAACTTCAGCGCCTTTAGTCCACTCTACTGGTGCATTTTTTAAACTTTAGAAAATCATCTTGAGTAAATGGAGTCACATACTGCAGCTAACCATTAATGATTACCTTTGTTACAAAAGTATTCCACTTCTTCACAGCTCAGATTTTCAGGCCCAAATTCTCTGGAAATGCTTTCCTCCAATGGAAAGTCCCCCTTTGAGATGATTTCTGTTTCCTCTGATGGACACTCTTCCTCTTCATCTTCAATGGTGTCTTCTAATGGCCCTTGAAAAAGAATCAGGGACAATGTACCAAAAATATCCAAAAATGATAGTGAAATTAAAATCCTTAAATAGAGTCTTTTTGACTAAGGCAGTGGAAAAAAATGTATTCTATATAGAGGCCATGTAGTCCCAACCAAAGGTACTCATACAAGATAATGCCACACCCATATTCACAAGTAACACTGACCCATGTTATGCGGAAGGAAACCCATACCCAAAGTTTTTGCCTCCACCTCCAACCCTTCCCCACCCCCAACTCCAAGTTCAAAGCTTTTTTTTTTTTTTTAAATTCTCCACTGAAGAGCAAAACTGTGCACCTTATGTTCATTTGTTAGACTTAACAGCCTGGTAAAGAGTACAAGTCTCTTTTACATCGTTGTACAATTTTACCTGAGATTTTAATAAAGATTTAAGGTAATTGAATGCATTTTAATTGAACCAAGATTTTAATAAAGTCTATACTTTTAAAAATCCATCCAAAGAGTGGATTCTGAGAAAAGATTTCATTATGTGTGTTTGAGGCTTGAAGAAAAATTACATATTTCTCTCCCTGATGAAAGCATAGCCGTATTCATAATTAATTGAATTTTTTTCTGAAATGAAAAGTAGTTTTCAAATGAAAAATGTAATTTGTATTTATGTGATACTTTTTCAGTAATGAAAATACAACTTCCTTGGAGTGAATGAGAGTGCGGGGCACTACATTAATAGACCTATTTTATTGAAAGGGGAGGGAGGGCAGGAGTTGGGATGGATCAGGAGCAAACGATGCGGGAATAAGACGCGGCTGACTGTGATTTCTGACTGTCCTAAAGAGGCAAGCTCCCTCTGACTCATTTTTCTTAAGCAGAAGCCTGCTGTTGCCTCTAAAGAAGCAATGTGGCATCTTATCCAAAGAACACAATTATGGTCATTTGTACTAATTGTCACTCATGTCAGCAGTCTTATCAGACAGTCTCCTTCTCTAACTTCTTAGCAATGCACTAGGAAATTCTCAGTACCAAAGGACAACTCATAAATAATTTAAAATAGTGACTACATTACAAATTTTATACATGTGTAGGCAAACAGAAATAGGTACATACAGCACAGGGGTGTATCTTCATATTTTCCCAAAGCCAGTTTCCAAAGGGCTGAATTCGTTATGACACATTTTCACAGAGATTAGTTGCATGGATTTAATTAAGAAATATCTAAGGAGTTTCTCTGCCCTTTCTAAAAGTCATTTACTCTCTTTTTTAAAAGAGGATATGTTAAGGAAGAAAGAATGCCCTAATTCCAAACACTCTGGTAACGTGTTTTCTTATACTCAAGGTGGAGGGTTTAAAAAATAAAACATGGAAAAATGTGGAGTTTTGTATAAATCACAATCAACAGTCATGGATCTCATATTTGTTTTTATTTCTTATTTCAAGTTTAAAACTATAATCTTTCACATTTTAAAACAAATATAAAGTAGCAAGATGTGCAAGGAATATATAAAGTAGTATAACAATGTAAACTAATGCAACCATTAAACATTTATCTGATAATTCCAATTATTAAGACTGAGTCTAATGGGTAACAGAATTTTTTTTCACATTTTTCATGATAATTATACCAGTTCTGCTCAAAAGAAGATGTGAAGAAGATTACATGTAGGACTTCCATGTATTCTTGAAAATAACCCAGTTAGGTAATTATAGGAATTACTACTATTTTAATTTTGTAGATCTAGGAAGTACATTTTCTGAGGTTAGTTAGCTAGAATAATGTTACAAGCTAATAAGTAAAACAGTTGATGTGAGAAATATATACTTGAAACCTATACAATTTTATCAACAACCATTGTCACCTTAATATATTTAATATAAAGCTCAAGATTTTAAAAAAGTTTAATTAACATACCATACTACTATGTAAACCATTCTTTTTCTCAGATTTTATTTATTATTTTTCAGAAGGAGGGGAAAGGAAAGAGGCAGAGAGGGAGAGAGACATCAAGGTATGGTTGCCTTTCACCTGCCTTCAGCTACAGACCTGGCTGGAGACCTGGCTTGCAACCTGGTTATATGCCCTGGCTGAAAATCAAACCAGTGACCTTTGGGTTCACAGGCCAGCGCCTTATCCACTGTGCCACCAGCCAGGGCACAAGCCATTCTTCAGTAGTTATAAACATTATAAAATACAAACCACTCATAAACACAAAAGTCTTCAGAAATGATTAATTCATATTAACATAACTATTAATAGATGCTTAAAGACATAGTCTTTAAAAAATTGAGAAACCTCTTGCTGCTCTTTTCAGATTTCTGAGAATATATACTAGATAACCCACCCCCAAAATAAGCGCAATCATCTTAGAGACTTTACTAAACCTAAAATAACTGATCTCTAATATTTAATTATTTTTATACTTTATATCCATAATAAATCAATCTGTATAGTAACAGCCTTAATATTGGCTATAACATAAATAATAATATATACTTTTTGAGTGTATAATTTGAGTTTTGCTACCAAAAAATGTCTAATTATAAAATAAATACTTTTAATAGTTCATATATATTTCAATAAATTTCTTTTTTAATTTTTGACTATTCTTTAATTATAAAAGCCTATATACTATAAAGAGGAGGAATGCATATTATAAGAATAAAATCAATAATAATAAAAATGCTTTCTTTTTAAATAATGAAATCCCAAGCGTATATTCTATCATTCTTAGAAGGGTTTTATTAAAGATAATATATAATTGAACAATTATTTTAAATATTCAATGACTTAAAAAACTGGCTCCCATAACATGGTATCTAATTCAAATATAACAGTTTTATTAAATATTAAATGGAAAACCTCATGTGAAAATTTAAAATAAAATGCATCCACAAAATTGCTCATTTATCAAAATTATAATAAAATTTTAATAAATAAAATTAAAGAGACTGGGAACTGTTTCATGTGTTAGCTATCAATTTACCATTCTAAGCATGTCATTGAAAAGAAGTCTTCATTTTCAAAAACAAACTACAAAACCAAAATAAAAGGTGAAAAATTCATTTGAGCTCTTTGTTCAAAATCACAAGATCTCAGTTTTGGTATCTGGAACAAGCCACATAATTGTGATTTAATGACCAACTTCTATTTTCCCCAAAGCAAGATCGGAGTTATAAAATTTACTATACTTTTAAAGATTAAGTGACTAATTGTTTGTTCCTTTAGCCAGGTTATCAAATCAGGCTCTGAAATAAAAAGGTGTCTCTTAAAATGCATAGTATTTATTATGGTTTAAGATCAGATATCACTCGACTATCTGTTTTGCTTGTTTCTTCAGCAGAAAATCCTTACAGATAATTCGTGGCCATAAACTAACATTTTAAAAAGGGAGGAGAGCCTGGAAGCACTAGTACAACTAACAGCACCGATGAAGGAGGGAATGCAGGAGCCCCCCGTGTCCGGGTTAGTGGGCACAGAAGTCCACTTCAGGAAAATCACCACACGTAATTTGACACAAATAATATCTCCTCAGAAACAGCTCATGACTGAGCTCCATGTGCCCTCATGGAGAAAATTACTTCTGATTGAGGCCACTTGGCAGGCAAGTGCAAGGAAATCTGAATTTCAGCACTTCAGATGCTTCTGATTTACAGATATGCAAACACACTCACTGGAATTAATCATCGTAATGTTTGTAAATATAACCATTCACCTCACCTAAAATGCTAAAAATTAGCTGTATGTCCTAAAACTAAGAATACAACAGTGCTGTAGGCCAGGCTCGTAAACCTGTTAATGAGTCCTCAGCATGAGTAGGCCTCCTTTTCTCTTTTATACTGGATGAAAATAGAGGTTACTGGGAGAGTCTGGTGGGTACAAAGGAATGCTTCCATTTTCAGAAAAGGAGACAACTGGATATTCAGGTACCGGTTGAATTGACCGGAGCTACCTTTGCTCTCAAAATGAAGCGGAAGCAAAAAGGGTCATGTAGATTCATAACCCCTGACTATATTGATGACTGTCCAATGTACAGTGAAGCCTTTCATTTCACCTGGACCAACAGCAATCTTGTAAAAAGGGGGCCTGCACAAGGCAGCATTTTGCTTGTGCTGGTAATTTCAACGATCTGGAGTTGGCAAGGACAAATGGGTCATTCCAGATTAGGTAGTCCTAACCGTATACAATGGTAGTATGATCGATGAATGAAATAAAAATAAAGAATTGGGTTTGTGTGGTTAAGAAGCAATTTGGGGAGTGCCTCCTCCCAAAATAGATGAATTTATGAGAAACATCAGTGTCACCATTTCAGGTAGTTAAAAGAAATCCCTGATACCCATCCATAGCCACTCATTGGTGTAAGAGCTAGAAGGTTACAAAGAAAACTTTAGAGACAAATATTGGAGATATATAAGAATTCAGGGGAAAAAGGATTGAAATAAGCAATACAATGAGAAAATCCAAGAACCAATAATGACCAACATAGTAAGTGTTCAGTCAAATATACGGGTTCTTAAATCTATGTTGTCTCAATAATTTCTTCCCTTGACAGCCTAGTATAACTAGACCCACCCTGATCTAAATGTCATATTATTTTTTTTAACTATAAATTCAAAGCACTTCAGAATGAGGCAGCCAAGAAAGAAATTAAATTCTATGAAAATTAATATACATGGTCAAATATGAAGAGGTCTTGGAAAGAAATGACAAATTCTATGCTTTTAATGCGATATTTCCCCCTAAAGGGGTACTTTCTCTCAAGCACTCGACTGGCATTAATTTCTTATACATTATTTTAGTTAGGTTTTGCATGCCTTTTGGTTAAAGCAAAACAAACACTTTGTCATAATGGAACTATAAAGAGCATTCAATCTCCTCTCCTTGCATTAATATTCTAAGCATTCTAGAGGCTGCACAAGACTAGCCACCTAGCAAAATGAAACTGTTTCTGAATACTGGGCAGCCTTGATTGCAACTGACAGGTGGGAAGAAAGTCGCATTTAAATATTATCATTCCCCATAATTACAATAATCCATCACAGCGTGCTCAGAAATTCTGCTAGGTGAGTTTCCCCCGAAAACACACAAATATTTCCAAACCCTTTTATTCCGGTGCTTCTTAATCTATGCCATTTCGGATAATTTTTATCACATCATATGATTAATATTAAAACTTCCATCACAAACTTTCTATCATTTTACTTATGCATAGAACAAAGAACATATACCAATGGAATAAATGTCTCAAAAATCATAATAAATGGATGAAAATGAAAAAGATGGTATTGTCCCCAAGTTGCCAGCTTCCATTTTGCACTCCTTTCAACTCCTTTGCAAAAGATCTAATTAGACAAAGGAATGAGGAGGTATGTAAAACCTTTTAATATCTGTATGAAACAATAAGGATCTCCAAATCTGACAGTTTAAGCAAATACCATCCATGCTTTAATGATTACATAATAATTGAACTACATGGGTCAGGTGATGCTACCTTTCAAAAGGTAAATATAATCATATGAGCTAGGGACAGACAAATGCTGGTTCACATTTCATTTGTACTGCACAAATATGTCAAAACCCTCTACAGGTATGCTGCATTTTAGTTGGTAGGTAAAAGGTTAAAATAGGACTGTCATTCTAAGCTACGGTACATTTTCTATATGTGATGGAAACAAGGCCATGAATTGGTATTTAAATTGGATGTCTAGTGAGCTAATACTTTGCATTCTAGCCTCATATTTCTTTGTTAATTTTAAATGATATTCATAAAATACAAAACATGAAGCCCTTCTAACAGGAAGTATGTTTAGTGGCATACATCCTATACGTGTATGGCCTGTTTGCCCAATTACAAATAAGAAATAAACACTTAACTCCATAAAGCAAAAGGCCACAAAAATGTGTCCCTCCCCATCTCATTACGGGGCAGAATATTTCTATTTTTGGTGCACTACCGTCTTTTAACTAATTTCATCTGGATCATATTTTGTAGGAGTCCCTGTAGTCCCACTTGCAGAGGTTTCAGCTGCTGCCCTCAGACTTCCTTCTGAATCATCACCACTCTGTAGGCGTACACCTCAACATGCTTCTCCCTCGGTTCCTATTACATTTGTCTCCTGCATATCCTGCAGAGCATTTAGTAGAAGGGGCAAGAAAGAGGGATGCGCTTTGGACACTGCAAATCCACACTAACTCATGTAATTGAGCTTAACAGCAAGAAAAAAAAAAAAAAACCCTGTTTCTGCCATCTCAAAAAAAAAAATAGTATTTTAAACGAGCAAGTTCTTCCTGCAGTCACTCACTTTTAACAATAGTTGCATCAGGGGATCTGGTAGGAAGGAAACATTTTTATTAATTTTTCTCTTATCTGCCAGGAGAATGTTGATTTTTTTTTTTCATTTGCGTTTGTTGCCTGCAGGTAGTAGACCAGAGATTCATAAAGTAGAAACTCTTCTTTTTGATTAATTTCTGTCCATGTGTTATGTTATTTCTTATATATAATTGATTTGGGGCTTTGCTCATGGTGGTACATCTTTTTTTATATCTGTACCAACTGCTGTCCTTCAATCTAAAAAGTTGAAGGAAATTACCTGAATTTTGCTAAGTTTATTAAAAATTAGATTTGTGAATATTTAAATTGAGTTTTGAAGTGGTAATGCAAAAATATATATATATATATATAAGAGAATTTTTAATGGAGGTTTGATTTTGACCATACTCCACTGTAGAAGGAAGAGAAGGAGGTCAGGTTGTATTCAAATTGTTTCTTTAGGGAAAAAAAATGAACTCTTTGATTTTATAAAAATAGAATAATATTCCTTGCTCCAAGGTCTTTGGCTGTTTTTCTAGACAGAAGTATTAACACTTCTTGTACATAAATTTGAAAACAATTTAAATGTTTAAATGCTTTTCCCCCTTGAAATGTTTTGCTTAGGAATCTTCAAATTAAATGAATAATGCTAATAAGAAAATAACGATGTTGCTTAAACATATACAAACCTAGCAAGCAGCAACTAATCTTACATGGTAGATTAAATACTGATATCACAGGAAAAATAATGTCAGTTGAGAAAATACAGACAAATTTGAACTAGAATTTCTAATGACTAATTTATTCTCAGGAAATAACTCAGGCATTAAAAAAATTCTGTTCATTAGTAAATGCCTTGTGCATTGACCCAAGAAGTTAAGTGACAGGAATGGCACTGAAATTCAAATATTTTGTAATCAGGTCTCAGTTCAGAGTCCCGTAAAACTATTCTTGGTTTATTGAAGATAGTAACCCTACCATAAAGAAATATGAAAGTATATTCATTACTAAAACTATGTATTTTAAAAAGATGGTGATGTATTTCAACCATTAAAAGCCCCTAACTGGTAATAAGAACAAAAGATGAAAGGCTTGTGTGTTATTTTGTACTCTTTATGAGAGACTTTCATGTATTCATTCATTCATTCATTCATTCATTCATTCTTTACTCATGTACCCAGTATTTACTGAGGATGAAGAACGTGGCAAGCTACTAGAACATGGCAAGTATTAGCTACTAGAGTATCAGCAGTCAGCGTACAGGATGAATGACCCCACACCTAAGGAAGTGGATAAGCTAGCCAAGAAGGCAAACTTTACACATACAAGGCATGGTATTTATTTTACTTATTTATTTTTAAAGATACTCTCCCTGACCAGTATGGCTCAGTTGGTTGGGTGTAATTCCACAAAGCAAAAGGTAACCAGTTCGATTCCCGGTCAGGGCACATGCATGGGTTTTGTGGGTTCAGTCTTTGGTTGCGGCGTATGTGAAAGGCAACAATCAATGTTTCTCTCTCACTTTGATGTTCTTGCCCCTCCTTTCCTCCCTCCCTTTTCCCCCTCTCTAAAAATAAATACATAAAATATTTTTTAAAAAGATACCCCATTTTAACATGCAAAGGGCAGGAAAGGCTTCTTAGATATCCTAAATTCTAGTTATTCATGCATTCTTATTATTTCCTCAATTATACTATAATTCTATCTTACCTTCATTGGTAACTGGAGGCAGCAAGTATGAAACTTGGC
Source organism: Noctilio leporinus (assembly GCA_004026585.1). Lineage (NCBI taxonomy): Eukaryota > Metazoa > Chordata > Mammalia > Chiroptera > Noctilionidae > Noctilio > Noctilio leporinus. Next base: position 257,761 of record PVIW01001621.1, on the reverse strand, counting down.
ATTTTAGCTGTGGCATTTACTACCTATTCACATAAGAATTTTTTAGTTGGATTTATTTGTAATAAAGTTGAAGACCAAAATCAAGGAGAGATAATATGGGGTCAATTCTTAAAGTCTAGACACATAGCTTTAAATTGTTACTACTCATATTGTTGGAGAAAGTTTATTCCAACTGGCAGTGTGAAACCTGCGGTCCTTTCCTGGTTATTGGCAGCAAGAACCCTTGGCTCTCAGCCTGCCAGAAGTTTGTCTGGGGCTGTGGGTTCAGGCAGGCAGGAAATTTTCCCCAGTGTGAACACCACCATCACAACAAAATCAGCAGGTGTCACCCAGGGTATGAATCCAGTACCTTCGATTGTTAAAGGCACTATGAGTAAGAGGTACTCTGAGTAAGAGGAAAGGATATCCCTGGAATTGCTTACATATGATATGTGGCTGGGAAATATTCATTAAAAGCATCAGAACTCATAACTATAAATTTGTACAAGAAAAAACATACATTTTCTTTACAAATTTCAAAGCAACTTAAAAATACAGCTATTATTCTTACCTAACAAAATTAAATTCTGCAAATTAGTTGATAATATCATAGTTATGTAAGAAAGCTGAAATTGTGTAGAAATAAAAGATGTGATTTTTTAATTATTTTTATTTAAATAGGGATGTAAAGAAATAGGAAAGAAAGCATGATGTATTTTAACTCTAGAATGATTAGAGTATATATTTCTTTCTGTTTCTGTAGCAAATAAAAAAAACACATGTTGATTTTTTAAGTCAACAATAGTAACAAAGGCACTAGAGTTTAATAATTCTGATCACTTTCTTAAACAATTTCATAATGCAAAGAGGAATCAAACATGTCCTTAAAACTAGTAAGTATTCATTTCTTTCTGTCATATACAACATATTTTTCTCATATGGAAACATGCACATAACTACACAGAGAATATGAAGGGTAATCATCAATTTCCTGCAAAGATTTTGGGGAAAATTATAATTAGAGAAAAAAAAAAGCAACAAAGATGTATTTGCATAAGATTTTGATCATTGTAGGCATAAACATTTTTTTCTTTCCTAACTAATAAATTTTTAATCTAACCTTCATTTCATCAAATAAATCAATTTCTCTTTCTTAATCTAATCCTTCATTTTAATGCTACCCTTTCTGACCCTGCCTTATTAAAATGATTCTTTACATATGCAATTAATTATTGATTGAACCTCCCATAAAAAACATCTTATAAAAGAACTGCTCTCAAAGTAATACCTGACTTCACTGGCTGATCACAAGTTTGTCAGCAAACAGTAGTTCTCTACGTGTTACCAATGGACCAGCATTATTAGCATCACCTGAGACCATATTAGAAATACAAAAAAAAAAAAAGTATTATCTGACTCAGCATATCTGACTTCAGAAACAATGTGGGTGGGGCCTGTTGATCTGACACATGCTCAAGTTGGAATCCAAATGCTACATAGCAGTTCCTTTGTAACAATACAAATTATACTTATTACTATCACTTAGTAGACAAGCAAAATATTTCGCAACTAATCCCGGCTCCATGCCTCAATTATGAATAGACACCTTGTGGACAGCCACTGATGGTCTGTGATCCAATTATTTTTCACTCGGGCAACTCAAAGTAGTCACTCCTGACTAGTAGCAGGTTAGGTTTACTTATTTAGTGCTTGTAAATCCTTCCCCCCAAGCAATGCCAGAGAGTCCAGCAAGCACGCAAATCACTGTTTCAGACAATTCTGGGATGACATGGAATATACTGCCGCCACTTCAGGCTGACCCTGAGCGCCACCTCTCCTACCTGTAACCAGGAGTCCCGGACAGCGTGGACAATGGACTAGGGAGCTGTTTCACTAAAGAACACTCACAGGCATTTAGCTACGGTATAGAAGGTCTTTCTGAAAAGGGAGATCTCAATTTTTTGAAATGATGGGCTGCTGTTTGAATCTCTTGAATGTCACAGTGTGCTCGTCATCCTCCTCTTTTGAGGAAGGGCAGGTACCCTGCCCAGTAAGCCAGAGCTGACCCATGAGTCAGCGGCAGTCGGCGTGAAGCAAGAGGTCCCAGCCAGACTGCTCCAACCCCCAAAATGGTGCACAAAGCCACGTGGGTTGTGGGATTTCCTGGGGCGGCGCTGCGGCCGACCTTCATTGATGTCCCACATACGCAGCTCACAAAACTGCATGCACGTCAGCCCACAGCCACCTCAGCCCAAGTAGTCAAGGTGAGGGGCAACTACAGAAATCCGTCTCATTTTCACAGTGAGGGGTGGCCTCCTGCTCCTGGAATGCTGCCCATGTGGCCCTCTGGGTTTGACACAGTAAATAATGATGAATATTCTCCCGGAGCCTGCCCAGTCCTGTACCCATGTTCATTGCACAGTCAGAAAAAAACGTCCTCACATGTACAAAACAGAGCATTGCTGTGGATGGTTGGAATACAAACTTTGCACAAACCTGCCTCATTTCATAGGTGCCTATATACTGTTCCAAATTTCCACCCTGGTAGATCTCCTTCATCATGGGGGTGCCCTGAACAACTCCTCCAGCAGCCTATAGCTTTAAAACCCTAACAAGAGGAGGCAGACTTTGTGAGTGGAAGTAAAAACAAGATCAACACGTTCACTTCGCTCTACTTACGACATGGCGACATACTCTGGGGTACATGTCAGAAGGGCACTTCATAACAAGTGCTCCATGCTGTCCTTGAATGGCCATAAAGGAACCTCGACCCAGTGCTTCTGACCATCTCCTGGGGCCCCAGCAAGCCCTTCCCAATAAAACGTACCTTCAAACAGGCTTTTCCTTTATACTAGCACATTAAAAGAGTTCCAAAAGACACAGAGGCACTCAATGTAGCTATATTTTTAAGAACACTTGCTCTCTAGAGAACTGGGCCAGCGGGCAGGGCCCCAGCGATAACAAAGCTGGTTTATCGGCACCGCCCCTCTGTTCCAAAGCAGAGGCAGCATCTGAGGGTTCTGGGAAACAGAAAAGCCCCTCTGCTGCTGCTAACAAAGCCTACAGCAGAATGAAAGCTAGCAGGAGCTATAGGGTAGGCCAAAAGGTGGAGAGCTCCCATAAATGAACTCTCCTCCCCTGCCTCACAGCACCGTGGTATTTGTGTCATAAACCCTGTGACAGCCTCAGGGAGACACATTCTTATGCATCCCTAGCATAGTGTCCCTGTGGCACTTCTGTGGGAAGAAAACGAGGCATGGTAACTTCTTTTTAAGTTAAGGAGACAGTTCATATTCTCCTTCACGTGGTGAAGGTGAAAGTGCACTTACGAACTCTCGAAAAGTGGTTAAGTTATAAAGTTCTTATTTCAACATTGATGACAAAGCTGGATTTCATGCAAACCTAGGGAGGGTCTCACCCTACCCACCTTCTCTCATCTGAAACCAAGCAATGCGCATCCCTTCCCTCCAAGATTATCAGATTTATGGGCATTTACCTAATATTCCATGCAGCAAAACAAATACAGGAAAATCTGCATCTTTAATAATATTTCATTCACATTGCTCTTAAGTCCATTCTTTCTAACTCATAACCAAATACACGCCTAACTTGAACAACTTAGAATTAAAGATTTTCCTCTTTTCAAATAAAGGTTTGCCTTAAATAAGAACTACTATTTTTTAGACTTTTTTTTTCATTGAATCATTACTACCTAGAACTACTTTAGCATATACAACATAAAATGGAATACATGAATGATTGTAATATTAATGAAATTTTCCTAGTTCAGATAGTTTCCTGCCATTGTTCAGAAAATTATTCTCTCCTACCCCACTCTCTGCTTTTATATTCCTAAAATGTTTTACTCATGGCTTGGATAAAATATAAATAAGTAAACCAAACCAGGAAATGAAATAAATGAAATCAATTAATGAACATGTCATTCACTATGAAATAAAGTGTTCATATTCATTGGTCACCAGCCACCATCTCCCCTATTCCAGCCTCCTGTCTTGAACTCAGGCTAACATTTGGCTTAAGCAGCGAACTAGACTGGAAAATACATTGATTCTCTCTGCATTTTCAAAAGGAAATCACGCTGCCTGCCATGGGTTCTGCCACTCTCCTCACGGTCCAGTCTTATCCACTAGTCTCTATTTTAAAGGAACCAGCTTCCTGATGCAATCTTTCGGTTTGCAGAACAACCCCCAACTCACTGAGCCACACCAGTAAAGGCAAGTTATTCTAATACAGACCACATACTGGAGCACACTGATCTGCAGAAAGGGGAAAGTGAAGCAGACAGATGCCACAGCACTCCTACAACAGTATGAGAGACAAGGTAAGAGTGAACCATTATGTCTCATTACCAAATCCAAGAAGCTATTTTCACCCTCTATGTTTTAGTTCTACTTTGCTGAAGGACACCCTATCCTGCACTAGGGGCTCTCTGGTATATGTATGCTCTGATGGAAAAGTTGACTTATTAACTCTGTAGCATCATTTTCTGCAAGGTCTCCCTTCCAAATCTGAAGAGACATACAATGTTAGGTTGGCCATTTACAGCACTTTAGCCGTTGCACTTGAGAATCATTCATGTACCATGAGATCTGACTCAGGCTGAACTTGTGGTGGAGTTCCACTCCATCATGCTTCCCAGAGCTCTTTGGGGATTTAACTGTGACAAAAATGAAGCAGTTCTAACTTAGTTTGTGGCAACCATTATCTTCCTGTTTGATTTTGGTTTTGTTTTTACAATACGTGGCTCCCTGTAAATAGTTACTGCAAAGAGTGCCAGGGGTGGTGGTGGTCAGGTAGATCTAATCTTTTTATGCATTGCTGATGAGTTGAGGATCTCCATGTTTTCAAGAAACCTGCCATGATTCCAAACACGGCTACTGAAAATTGAAAAAATTCTTCACAAACTTTAGATTCATGCTGTCATGAGTTAAATAGTTGAACAGCAACTTTTCTTGTCGCTGTATACAAAATACAGTAACATCTTTTATGTCGAAGAATAAAACATAAAAAAAAACATAAAAAAACTGAAAAGAATGTGACAGACTCAATCTAAAGTTAAATAAGTTTAAAATAAAGAAGGCAGAAGAATCAATCTGTTTGAACAAAATACCTTTACAATAACTTAGATAATAAAATCTATCTTAAACAATATAGAACTGTACTTTTAGGAATACATTTGAGAGAATGAAGACACAAGTCCATGCCCTCAAAACTCCCATGAAAGGTCACTGGTTTGATTCCCAGCCAGGGCACATAACCAGGTTACAAGCCAGGTCTCCAGCCAGGTCTGTAGCTGGAGGCAGGTGAAAGGCAACCATACATTGATGTCTCTCTCCCTTTCTGCCTCTCTCCCTTCCCCTCTCTCTAAAAATAATAAGTTTAAAAAAACTCCCATGCAATTGGCTGATGCAGCAAAAGTGCACAGGGCACAAGAAAGAGCACATTCACCATTGTGGAAAGAACCTGCTTCTCCTTCTGCTTCCTAAATCATTTATATCTCTTCACTGGGTTCTCTACTTCTGATTCTTGTGGGAAGAACCTAGGGCTTATGGCCAAATCTGCATTTTATCAGTTACCACAAAGCCTCCTAACATAACTAATTTCCCACATGGATCTTACCTTTGGTTCTTTGCCATGCCAGGGAGACCACAAATCTCACTAGGAACTCTTAAAGAGAAGGGGGAAATGTCATGAACTGAATGTCTATTGGCACCTGGACAAGAACCATGTAATACCCTCACCTACATGGCCCTGGCTTTGTCATAGTCATTTTCAAGAAGGAGAAACAACAAATGACCAGGACAAAGTGGAGAGAGATGACAGAAATCTTAAATTGTGCCGATCCTCTGCATTACAGTCTGGTTAGCTCTGTTATTACAATTTGTTTAAAAGTATAAATTAAGGGCCCTAGGAATTGAGGGTTAGAGATGGGGGAAACTTTTTGAACATAAGGCAAACAATATGCTAAAGACTAAGAAAGGAAAAGCCTTTCCAATCTCCTTAGAAATATTCTTGCTTGAAAAAATATAATAGCATTTTATAAATATGCTTCATATTTTCAGTAAGATTTTTAAGGCATTCTTTCAAAAAGCTAAATCTATAACATGAAAAGACTGTTACAATGAAATCACAATCACAAAAATAAATATAATGATAAGCAAAAATATGTAACACACCTAATGGTCCAGAAATATTTAATTAGTGGTGCTGATAACAAATGATGAGAAACCATGTGGGAATTTAGAGAAGAATAAAAACAGGTTAAAAAGATGACCAGAGGAAAAGGAAGACCAGAGGAGACTGGTTATAGTAATGCATCACTAAGGAAATGTAAGTAAACTGAGGAAATGATGAATTGGTAATATGTATATTAAAAATTTATACATGTTAAGAATTTCCAGACATGAAGTCCTGACATTTGAGAATAAGAAAAATAACCAAAATCAGTATCAAGTTCATCCTTGTTATATATTCATTTTTTAAAGATTTTATTTATTATTTTTAGAGAGAGGGGAAGGGAAGGAGGCAGAGAGGGAAAGAAATATCAATGTATGGTTGCCTTTCACCTGCCTCCAGCTATGGCCCTGGCTGGAGAACTGACTTGCAACCTGGTTATATGCCTTGACTGGGAATTGAACCAGCGACCTTTGGGTTCACAGGCCAGTACCAATCTATTGAGCCACCAGCCAGGGCTAATCCTTGTTATATATTCAAAGAAAAGCAGTAAAGAATTATCGTTTTTACCCTAAGTCCTCTTTCTCCCCAAATGTATCATTCTACCAAAGTAGACTAGCTAATTTTTGACTAATGGCATAAAACAGGAGGAAAAGTTAGCATAACGTTACAGGGAAAAGGTGTATAAAAACATCTTCAGTTGACTCTAAAATGTGTGTGTGATGTTGACCAAAACAGTGTCAGATTTTCTGGACCTCAGAAACTACATCATAAAATATCATTTCTGCACACCTTATTAAAAGATGTTCTTCCAATTCCAGGGAGATGAATTAGCCATTAAAAATGACAAAACTGGGTTTAAAAGTAAGTTTTATGGCACACTGAAACTTACTAACGATAAAAAACACTTGCTAAAAATGTCAAATCAGCTCTGGCTAGTGGTTCAGTGGCTAGGCGCCAGCCTGTGAACCCAAAGGTCGCTGGTTCAATTCCCTAGTCAGGGCACATAACCAGGTTGCAAGCCAGGTCTCCAGGCAGGTCCTTAGCTGGAGGCAGGTGAAAGGCAACCATACGTTCATTGATGTTTCTCTTCCTTTCTTCCTCTCTTCTTGACCTTCTCTCTAAAAATAATGAATAAAAGTTTTTTAAAAGCACCTTTTAAAAACTAATTAATTAATTAATTTAATTTAATTTTTTAAATTAAAAAATGTCAAATTATAAATAAGTTTTCTTCTATGATTCTAAATGATTGAACTAAGGTAATAAAAGAAAACATTAGACAATATATATTAAAAGGAATTAAATTTTAACAAGATCAGCAAACACAGATCAGATTTAATAGGTAATAGGGAAAGAGGGTTGAAAAGAAGTCAAATATCCATTTTTTATTCCTTTCTAAAAAAAGAGTTAAATTATTTTGGTTTGATAATTAATTTTTTTAATTGAGTAATATTTTAAAATAACATTTAGTAAGATTATACCTTTCATTCATTTAATGATATTAGCACCAAGCAGTAATAATAAAGTCAAAAATACAAACAGAATATTATCATTAGAAACATGAAAACAAAATGCAATATGTAACATGAAAGTAATTGAACAAGTTTAAAAATTAAATAAAAATAACTTATTTTTCATTGAATGTTGAGGCATGGATACATAGGACAGACTGACAGACTGACAGATCTCAGAGGGGAAGAGGCTGGGGAAACTGGAGGAGACCAGCCAAAGAACATATATGCATTAATGCATAGCCCATGGGCAGACAGCACGATGGTGAAGGTGAGGGGCTGGGTGAGAGGAGCAAAGGGGGAAAAAATGGGGGACATCTGTCTAGTGTCAACTTTTAAAAATGTTAAACGTGTTCCAAATGAAAGCATAGGCAAAAAGCTATCAGTCACCATGAATGAAAATATAGGAATGCTGACAATATTAGTATCACACAAGAGTTAGGAAATTCTCATGGATGTGGACAGCAGGGTGGTGATTGCTGGGGGTGGCGGGCATAAGAGGACTACATGGTAATGGGAAAATACAATAAAGATTAGATTAAACCTGAAAGAAATTAGCAAATTAAAGATATGAGATACTGATTTTTAAAAAAATCAATAGCAATTCCATGGAATGGAAAATATCAACAAACCATTATCACAATGCCAAACACTGAGCAAAAAAACCACATAGAGTAAATCTGAACAATATGACTAACAAAATACAATTTATAGGTTCAAAATTAGATGTTAGATACCATATTGTTTTCCACAAAGAATAAATTCTTTACAAGAATTCATAAAATATGTATAGATCCTAAACAAGTATTAAGTATTTCAAAGCTTTATAAAAAATAAATGTCCTACAAAGCAGTACAATTAGAAATTATATGTAATATAAAATAATGTAGAGTTTTACTTAAAAATAACTTTTTAAAAGTAAAAATGGTATGGCTTTGCTAGTTTGTGTTCAAGTGCTGGCTTCTTCTATTACTAGTATTCTGACTTCAGAATCCTAGAAGCAGCAGCAAAATGACCAGGAAGAACTCCATGGTGAAGCCCATAAGATATCCTAACAGCAAATGATGAAATACATGTGAAAGAGCATAGTAGGTATACACAAAATCATCTTAAAGTATCAACCTGTCTCACAGCACACAGACACCGAGATTCTTTACAGAAAATGAGGCGAAACTGAATAAAAACTGATATTTTTCTTTCAAAAAGTAATAAACTTTGAGAATTTACTAAATAGCAAACACAGTAAATAAAATTTGAAGAGAAAAGGACAATAAAATAGAATTTTTAATTGAGAAGATCATTAGAATAATAAACTTGAAAATACAGTAAAATGCAAGATGCCTCTTCAAAAAGTTTACTGTGTCTTTAAAAATTAAACTAAAATACCTAAATTGAAAAGTTACTGAAGGGCACATTAAAAACATGTATTATATAATTTCAAAAATTAAAAAATCCTAAGATTAATCTTGTCCAAAAATATACATAACATTGAATAAAACTGTAAAATATAAAGAAAAAAAAAACTTGTTTTATAAATGTAGCTGTATAATAAATATACTATTAGAAGTAGAAACCAAACATTATAAGGATGCCAACAATTCTCAAAGTAGCTTACATATACGAGGTCTGTCCCAAAGGTATCCAGTCATATAATATGAAAAATAGAGACATTTATTGAAGAAGATACAAGATACAAGAAACACTGTACACTGAACAATGACACCTCAGTCTCCTTCAAAGTAGGCACCTTGGGACTTCACACAGTTCTCCCAATTGCCATCAGCTGCCCTGTCATATTTTCCTGAATCTCATTGACAGTCTGAACTCTCTTCTCTCAAAAGTGATTTTAGTTTTGGGAAAAGCCAGAAGTCACAGAGTGCCTAATCTAGGCTGTACTGAGGCTGAGTCACCTGGGTGATTTGATATTTTGCCAAAAAAAGAAAATGTGCAAGATGTAATGCATAAGAGCAGGTGCATTGGTTATGAGAATCCCAATCACCAGCTGCCCATAGCTGAGGCCTTCTGAACCATCTGAATAGTTTCTGTGGTGAAATATTAAGCTTAATGCAAAATTTGATGCAGATTCATTGCTCTACATGCTCAGTCATTTTGAATGACACAGCCACACAGTACACATGCTCATTCAATGGCATCTACCAGTGCTACTAACTAGTACAGTGAAGTCATCATTGTTCACACATTTGCATTTCAGCACATTCTCCTTACATCAATATTGCACAAACCATTCTTGTTAACGATGGCTGGACTTTTCTCTGGATAGACCTCATATAATGGAATTCTATTTTAAACCCTTGGAAAATTCCTAGGTATCCGGAAAAAAAAAAAAAAAAATGACTCTCCTGAGAGCAGTTTTTATAAAATTTTCTGTAATGATGAAAATGTTAATATAATTCTGCACTGTCTGATATGGTAGCACTCACCCTATGTGGCTACTTTCAATACTTGAAATCAGGATAATGTAATTGAGAAACAAAAGTTTAAATTTTATGTCATATTAATATAAGTTTATATTTAAGTATCTTCCTATGGCTGGTGACTACTACATTGAGGTGCAGCTGTAGAACACCTGGAGGAATAAATGGTTAAGTGTTGCAAACAAACATTATAGCCCAATCCAAATATATACCAGAAGGGTATACATTCCAAACACTGGAAAAAATATGAACAATAACATTATAGTACCATAATCATGTTACTAAAATAAACACTTAGCAATAGACTATCATATGTAAGAATTTAATAAAGATATTTTTCAAAAGAAAGAGAAGGATTAATAAAGTAATTAAGCTGAAGTAACTAGTTAACTATTTGAAAAATTCTACTTAGCCCCTTATTTCACATAATTTAAATAATAAATTTCAGGTTATTTTCTTAAGAAGTAAACAAAAAATAATAATCATAATAAGAATTGGAAATTAAGCAAACCTTTGGATGAGGAAAGATATTTTAGGTACAACAGGAGAAACCACAAAGCAATAAATAAGTGGGCTTAAGTCTACATAAGATACAAAACATAAATTAAATATATTTAGAGCTTTTAGATGTCAGAATATCAAAAAAACTATACATACAACATAAGTGGAAATATTTTCAGCAAATACTTTCAATAACATGCTAATTCTCTGTAATAATTATTAAATTATTCAATATTTTGGGACACCTCTTTGGCTTCCAGGCCTTACGCTAGGTAGTGGATATCCACAATGGATAAGGGTGACAAGATCCCTTCTGTCAAGGTGGCTAGGGACACAGCAGTTAAATCATTAAAACCCTCACCAAATATGGCTCAGCTGGTTGGACAACATTCCACAAAGTGAAAGCTCACCAGTTCGATTCCCAGTTAGGACATATGCCTGGGTTGCAGATTCAGTCCCAAATTGGAGCACATGCGAGAGGCAACCAATTGATGTTTCTCTTTCTGTCCTTCTCCTTCTCTAAAAATAAATAACATCCTAAACAGTTTTCACAAGTTCCAAAGTGAGGAGTTATAACTGATCCTCTCTTTCCTCAGTCATTCATCAAAGCTATCAGCAAGTCTTTAAAGTTCTAATTCCAAAACAGATCTCAAACGACTACTGCTTCCCATCATCTCTACTGGTGTCCCTTGTGCAAGCTGCCTTCATCTTTCATCGGGGCCAATGCCATGGCCAACCTCCTAATGCCCAGGTTTCTCTCCTGCAGACCATGTAGGGATATAAACTACATCTTGTCATGCCCCTGCTTTTATGTCTTCCAGCTGTACTTAGGGTGAAGTCCAAAATCTATAGCATGGCTCACAAAATCCTGTTAAAGGGCTGCTTAAAAGTTGGCCCTACTAAGCTCTCTGAGATAAATTTGAACTCCTCCCTCCCTCCCTCCCTGGGTCCCCGCACATCAGCCCTCATTTTAATGTTTTAAAAGCCAAAGCTCATTGCAATGCAGGTTTATGCATTTGATCTTCCCTCTGTCTGGAACTCTCCCCCTCGGCTGATTCGGATGCTTGTCAGGTGGGAGCTCTAACGTCCCCTCCGCACAGAGGGCTTCACCATCTCACTCACCACCCTCCTACTCTCTGTCTCAGTCCAGTTTTTATTATGGACGCGGCAGAGAAACTGGTTCTCTTACACAAAATGGTCCCAAAACATATTCACTTAAATGTCATTCGAAACAGATATATTTTAAAATCATAAATGTTCCAAATGGTTTTAAAATGTAGAGATTCGACCTCAGGCATAAGAGTCACATAACCCCAATAACCTTCACTTACAACCTGCTTCACCATTTACTAATTATGTGACTTGGGACAGTTACCTAGTCAAAGTTCCAGTGTTATTTTTCAATCTGTAAAATTACAACAATAAGTGAATATAGAGCACAGAACTCTTAAGAGGGTGAAAGAACATATTTTAAATATCTAGACTCAGGAGTTTAAGTAAGCCTGTTTGTCTATTATAGAATATTAGTAAATGTTAGCTATTAACCTAGAGTGTTTGGGTTTAATTCCTGCCCCCAAAATATTCTGTGTTTGGCCTTGAATAAGTCCCTTTATATTCCTGTATCTCCATTTTTCAACTGTAATATAGAAATAATAATTTCATGTCATCACGGTTGAGATAACAAATGTGATGTTCTTATAATAATACTTGATAATAAATGCTGAAAAATAACTTATTATTTATATATCTGTAAAGAAATACTATTTAGTCATTAAAATAATGATTAGAGCTATTTGGCAATATGTTTCAAAACTTTAGAACAATTCACATTCAGATCCATTAATTAAACTTTGTGGTCTTTATTCTCAAAAAAAAAAAAAAAGTTGAAGATGACAAAGATCAGTGTTCAGCAAAGTTCATCACAATGTTTGTTGAAAAAAAACAGTTTTAGAAACAATCCAAATGCCAACACAATTAGCTTTCAAACAACTGTAAATGGTTATCACTTACTGCTATGCAATCTTTAAAAATACCTATTTTAGAAGAATGCCATGACACAGGACAGTGTTCAACATATATTTAACAAAAATAGTTGAACATGATCATTATATAGTTAGCTCCAATCAGCTTAGATTAGAAAAACTGACTAAATTTTCCAGAGCTGAGCCTACTTTGAGTCAACAGAAGCTCTCAGCAAATTTCATGAGCTCCTTTGATTGGATTTTGTGTCCAACACTTTTGCAGAGTCTGTCTTCTTTAACCCTGGCTGGTTATCAATGTAAAAATCTAAAGAAATACATAATTCAGGCAGCAGGTATTTTTTGGAGTTGTAGCTAATGTTTCCTTTATATGTTAACACATCATATTTGTGACTCAAGAGGGCACAGTGTGGCTGATTAAACTTTTCACTATGGCTCACAGGGGATTGAGGGAAACAATCACTACCCTTGGCTCTTCAACAGTCTATACACACTCATCTCTGATGTTTCTTCTTTCTTAGGGAATGGGAAATGGTGGGAAAAACCAACTCCTCTGAGAAAAGAAAAGAGAATTCCTAAGCTCACAGTTTGTTGTGCTGCTATATCAAAAACCACAAGTATTATTCTCTTATACGATGCAACAACCTACAGAAAATTTTAATAGAAGGTAGCAGTCAGGGGAAAAAGTCATTATTTTCATGGGACAGAATTGCAGGCAACAAAAGATCAGCCATTTCATGTACCCCTGAGAGCCAAAATTCCTCAGTAACTCCCTTAAATACTATCATTTTAAAGACAGTTTTTAACATGAAAGCAAAATCATAAAAAGTATATAAAATACTATAATCTTATACTATCACATTAAATTTAATAGTGATCATGAACAAATATACTGAGAAGCATAGAAAAATGCCTTTCAACAATACTCAACAAAAGCATGACAGCAAAACTCCTTTGCCTTAAGGTAATAAATGTTAGGTAATTTTTTCATCCTTGTGGGTCCCAGGGTATTTATTATATATTTATAAAGTTGTTACTTAAGTTATATAATTATAAAATCTGATATAGCAAACCAGATTAAAGCAGCTTCCTTTTGTATCAGAAGCTTTTCCCTTCTGATATATATCTTCACTATGACATCAGTACCTGACATTGATGATTCCTATGCTGGTAAAAGGGAGGAGCAGAAAGAGATATGATAGAAGAAAATGGAACAATAGTGTAAGAAAAATACATTTAATGAAGTGACATAAGTGAGAAGAGCAGATGATGGAATGGTGGTCAAAGTAATTGGCTAAGAGGATATTTATTCAGAACCCAAATCAAGACAAAATTACATTATTGGGGGTTTCAGTTGTGTTATTTCTTAACTATTGTATAATTAATATCAGCATTTACTCTAATCAGAAATTCAATTGAAAATTACTTGGTTATAATGTTATTTACAACATTTAAAAGCTGCACAATTAATAACACAAATTACTTAACACAGGACACAAGGACTTTTTTTATGTCATGTGAATAAACCCAATATTGCTTCAGCCATTGAAACACAATAATTAGCTTTCATTAGCTTTAATTTCTTGACCAGCAGTATCTGCATTTTGTTAGACCCCTTAAAAGGCTGTTCTAATGCAAGTGAATCTTGTCAGGAATCTTGTCAGGACTACTGCCAGGAATCTTTCTCAATATGCTATGGAGACATACTAACTAAAGATGTTTATGGCCTTCCCAAATGAGCAGATGAATCTTTTTTTTTTTTTTTTTTCCCTAGGGTTTGAACCAGTCTGCATTCCTCACTATTATCTAAGAAGTATCTTTGCCACATGCCACACTGAATGTTTTCTTGTCTTCAAGGTTCCTTACCCTTTTCTCACTCCAGCATCCACAAATGCAACATGGAAGCCTCACTGCAGAAATATATTAAAAACAAGGATCTGACTTTTTGTCATTTCATGGACAGAGAATGAAAGGTACTCATGCTCTATTAAATGTGAAGAACATAAAATACTAACATTCTTTTATTTTTCTAAATCCTCACCCAAGAACACAATTTATTGATGTTCAGAAACAGGAAGGAGAAAAAGAAAGAGGGAAAGACAGAGAGAGAGAGCTATCAATGTAAAAAACATCAATTGGTCACCTCCTAGACACACCCTAGCTGAGGATTGTGCCCTGCCCAGGAATCAGACCAGCCACCTTTTGGTGTATGGGACGATGCACCAACCAACGAAGCCACTGGCCAGGGAAAAATACTAACATTCTTGATAGGCAACCTAGAAAAACTCAACAAGCACAATGGAAATGCATTCGCATAGTCATTGTTAGCATGTTTGCCCATACCCAAGGAGAAAATGTATATAAATTCACTCTCTCTCTCTCTCTCTCTCTCTCTCTCTCTCTCTCTCTCTCTCTCTTTCCCCCTCCCCCCCACACACACATACATATGCATCTCTTTGATTCTTTGTTTCCTGTTATGAGCTAACTTGACCTTACACCTGTTGGTTCTGAGAGATCCAGATGAATAAGGGCAGGTCGCTAGAGCAAGGGTATAGATATATGGTGTTTGGGGATATCCTCATAAAATAATATAAAACATACACCAATAATGGACATGTCATAAGCTTAACTACTTGATGGTATGGACTAAAAATATATAATAGGCATTTTAAAGCATTAGTCTTAGAAGTCCTAACATAGGTGTCCCTGGAAAAGAAGCAATTGGTTACAGCTGACAACTGAGATGGGTCAGCAGTTGCTCTTCCCTGAAAACCCGGGCTTTCAACCTGTCTCGCCCTGAGAGAGCTTCAGAAAATCAGTCACCATTTCTTGTCTATAAAACAGGATAGTATCTCATAGCAGATATAAGTTACATGTATTCCATTATGTCATGAATTTAGCAAGATGCCCAATATAACATGCTTAAAATTTGTCAATATCTTATGTTTAAAATCTCTTTCTCAATAATTATAGCATGCTTTTGGGAAGATAATAATAAACCACTGAGTTGGGGGAAAATGGCAGGCACATCAATATAGGAAAAGCAGACTTCGTCTTATGTCTTTAAATAAAATACCATAACACCTAGAATGAGGAAGTGGCCTTGCTAAGAGCCTCTCTTTAAGTTCCAGAGCCTTCAGATATCCCTCTAAGTGGTGGGTGACAGGGCCCACTTTTTTGTGTGTGTGGTTTAAGAGGATTTGATAAAATGTGATCCTAACATCTCTGGGGTTATCAGTGTTCAAATGTACTAAGAATTAATGTATTTCCTGCTTATTTATGAGTCCATATATGCACTTCTAATTAGAGGGGATACATGGTAACACTAAAGATAAACCTTTGTTCCCTAAAAACAAAAATAAACTTCCGTTTGAGATTAAAGGAAGGCTCTCCAGTCTCTTTAGGAAATACTGAGAGAAAGTACAAAATGGGAGGAAGCACGAACATAATGAGCGTAGACAGAACAGGGCAGCTTCTACGGAGGAAGGATCTGGTTGGGCCCTGGGGACATTCTTTGCAAAAACTCTTGCTTCTGTGTCATGGAGATATGTGGGGACTGTAATAGCCTGGACCGGACCCAGTAGAAACAAACTAAAAGCTATCTTACCTTCCATAGTGCGCATTTATTTGTGATTTATACTGAATTACAAAGTTCTGGTCGCAGACACTACCCTGAGACCGCAGCGGGAAAGGGACCAGGCAAGGCTGCTTCACACACACACACACACACACACACACACACAGGGTCAGAGAAAATCAAAAGAACCCGCATACTGGCACACACAGAGGGGCCCCTTGTTTTGGGATTCCAAAAGCAACGTTTATAAGGATAAACTGATTTTAAAATGTTGCAGGCATGAAAAATACTACTCAAAATTCAACCCGTGTATGCCACACCCTTTAATTTATTTCACTGCCTCAAGGGTGGAAAAGGCATGTTCGTCACCGTCTGGGAGACAAGAAGCAGTGCCAGGCTCATGCTAATGGGAATTCTGTGGCCAGGGCCCACACTTGAAGTCGTCTGTACGCACTTCAGTTGGGATTTACCTGCTGTTAACAAAAGAGCATAATAATGTGCGTCCCTGAAGAGACACAGCCTTTTCATTTAAAACGATTGTCGGAAATATCGCACCTACTCAGCCCTCTGAGGATATAAAAGATCCAAATTGAATTCTACATACAACATGCTCTACATGAAACTTCTAATCACATTGTTAAACTCTCAGTTTTCAGGTACTTTTAAAAGAGTAACTTTCTTTGCAATTCAGCTAGAGAGTAGCACATTCCCTCATAAAAGAAGTAACAGGAGAGCAAAGGGATGCAAGTCCAAAGTAGCAAACTCTCTGATGAAATAACTGAGGGAGAGCAGTGACTTTTCTATCGACTTAGCATGTAGAAAATACACATTGGAGGACATAAGCTCTCCTGAACAAAGCCAGCAGAGTGGTCCTGAAAGACTACCCAAAGTTTTTGTGTTGTTGGGAAATTTTTGTTTCTCCGCTGACCCAAGCTCCCGACTCTACTAGAGTATCTCAATGTGTAACCAGCAGCCAGAGGCAATTCAGGTCTGATTTTCTAAAAATTCAATCTTCAAATTAGTAACATCCAAAATTTGAGTTAGGAATGAGAAGAACCCTCACATAAACCTAAGATATTTTGAATGATTGCAACTTTCCTAAGTATTATACTGGTACTTTGAATTAACATTTTGTGAATTGACGCCCAAAATTTTGAGTAAACACAGGCAGTGAAAAACATCACGGAAATTTTTCTGATACATAATAGATTTCTTCTACCAAGACTGTCCAGCAGGAGTATGCCACTGTCAACTTATCTTGATATAAGAGCAAGTCGATAATTTGTTATAATGTGAACAATTCTAGTGCTGAAATTTCACCTTTGCCTTATATAATAGGAAGAAGAGACCTTTTCCCAAAATTAGTTTCCTTACAGTCACACATACTACATGAGCATCTTTCATTCCTTTTAGGAGAACAAGTTGTTTTTTAAGAATCCTCAAAAACTGGAGATTAACCTATTTGGTGATACATTTCATTTAAACTTTAATAATCTTTTCAGCATTGCATATGCCTCAGAGAGGCTTCCTTCTATGCTACACTTTCTTCCATGTACTTTGAAAGCTATAAAACTATTGTGCAAACCAGGCTTTGCATTAGTTTGGTCTTCATCTGGCTATTGTGGGTTCCATATGTTTGTAAATAGGCTTTAAAGTTGGAAGGTTCCATAAGGTATATAAGTGAAATCCCCCTTCATGTGAGAACACTGAAGGATGCTACAGGTTTTTCACTAAACTAGTACGAGAAAACTACTTCTCAGCCATGCCTTTAGACCACACGATAGATGTAAAAGTAATCTCACCCATCATTGGTTCCCAGTGTGCAGCCTTGAGACAGAACTTGTATTTAATGTAATAAAACCTATTATTTGACAAAAAACAAGAGCTGCAAAACAGGACTAAAAAAGAGTTGGTCCAAGCTGTCATTTATAGATTGAGGATTGCAGTTCAAAGGGGTGAAGCAATTTGCTTGTTTACATATTTCAAAAATATGCCTATTGACCCTCTTTTTAATATGTGTTATTAATTATGCAGCAGATAAAAGTGCTGCTGATGAGATTACAGCAAAGTAGTTTTCAACCAAAATGTCAATGATTAAATGCCAATGTTAGATTTTATAGGTATTCTTCTCTCCATTAGATTTTCCTTTTTTTTTTTTTTTAATTTTATTCATTTTTAGAAAGTGGGGAAAGGAGGGAGAGAAACATCAATGTGTGGTTGCCTCTCACATGCCCCTAAATGGGGACCTATCCCACAACCCAGGCACAGGCCCTGACTGGGAATTTAACTGGCAACCCTTTGGTTTGCAGGCCAGCACTCAATCCACTGAGCCACACCAGCCAGGGCCTTCTTTTGCATGTTCCACAATACTCTGGTACACAGTTGGCACTTAACAATTTTTGTGAAATATTAATATGCAGTAGCAGGAAGCTGCAGAAAGGAATACAATCTTTTACAAATAGATGTGCTAGAACTTGGCTTTACCAATGGTCTTTACAATATTATGAAGAAACACTGCAATTATTTGTAATTCAGTCACTTGAAAACCACAATTGCTTTGACTAATTTACTATGACTAGTTGTAAGCCATTTTGCAATTATAGAATAAAGTTTAAAATGAATAAAAGCACCAACTTGAATTCTGTGTTGTTAACCTTTCTGTCTTCAAGAAAAGCTAAGCACTGAGGAGTAAAGATTAGGTTAACTTCAAAGTCAGACTGACACAAAATGTGTTAATTTAAAAATGTTATAAAGACTAAACTTCATAAGCTTTACACCTTCTTTTTCAAGATACTTTTAAAAATTGGCCAAAATCTGCCCTGGCCACCCGTGAACTGAAAGGTCACAAGTTTGATGACCATCCTGCCTGGTTGCAGGTTTGATTCCTGGTCAGGGTGCATATGAGAGGCAACAGATCAATGTTTCTCTCTCACATCAATGTTTCTTTCTCTCTCCCTCCTTCCCTCCCTCCCTCCCTCACTTCCTCTCAAAAAAGTCAGTAAACATGTCCTTGGGTGAGGATTAACAACAGTAATAATAATAGGTCAAAATATATGTAAGATTATTTTACTATTTTGACAATGCATTGAGTATTTTGAGTTTATACAAATTTGGGCAAAAATACAATTAGTGTTTAAAATTATTAGTAAATGGGGTATCACCATTAAACACTCAGAAAGAAAACAAATCAAAATACATCACAGGTTAAAGGTGTAAAAGCTTTGAAATGAATACCATTATAAGAAACAACTAAGATGCCTTCATATTTTTAAAAAATCCTTGTCAAATTAATCAATAAAAATTTAGAAAACTTTTATTTTGTTCGTGGTTTCTCTTTTCCCTCCTATAATGCATGGGTTTTTGCTCTTCTTCTACACTTTTTTCCCCCAAAGCAGCATGACTACATTTCAGAGCTGCAAAAGTCACATGCATACTAAGGAGTATTAACACCCAGTATATAATTCTTCTCAAATCCAGATATGCATTTCTATACTTCTCAATCTGAGTTTACATCATGATGTTCCATCTGCATCTTCAGCTTTAGGAATGGAAAATTGGCTCATTATCTATTCTCACAGTCCCATCCCAATCTGCGTTTCCTCACATATTTCCAATCCCCCAGGATTAAAAAAAAAAAAAAAAAAACTAGCAGTAACTTAGAATCCTCCCTGGTATAATTCCTTCCTAATCTATCGCTCCATTTCCATGACCAGGATCATGCTAGAATTGTGCTGTATAATAAGGAATTTGTCTAGTCTTTGTTGAGGGTCCCTGGGAGGGAATTCTAAGTCCTCAGAATTTTCTAAGGGATGGGAGAGTCTTTGTTATTCACAGTAGACCCCTGACCTCCAGGGAGAGGCTGGGGGCGGCAGACCACTTACATGGTCAATGGTTCAGTCAATCATGCCTGTCTAATTAACCCCAGGCAGGACTCTGCTCATGAGGCTCAAGTGAGCTTCCTAATTGGTGAGCACACCACTGGGTGTGAAGGACAACGCATTCTGATTCCATGAGGACATGACAGCGGAGCTCTATTTTCGGGACCTTCAGAGACCTCGTGTCTTCATATGGCTGATTCCGATGTGTCCTTTATAATACAAGTATTATTGTAAATGTGGTGCTTTCCTGAGTTCTGTGAGTTGTTTCAGTAAACTGGCAATCCGAGTGGCCTAATGGAACTCCTGCATTTGTAGCCAGTTGGCCCAAAGTGTGGACAGCCTGAGGATCTTCAAACTTGCATCTGGCACCTGTAGGAAGGCAGTCTTGTCAACCTCAACCTGTGGCATCTACACTAGCTCCAGTCTGTCAGCATAAGAACTAATTGCAGTATTTTAGGTTATCAGAGAAAATACAGAATATCAGTTAAATGTGACTTTCAGGTCGATAATCTCTTACAACATAAATAGGTTGCAAAATTTCATGGGACACAGTTACATGCAAAATTCCTATTTAAATGGGCATTCTGTTTTTTCTGTTGTTGTTGGTTTGTTTTTTGTCTGAGTCACCAACTGTACACCCGAAGCCAGGGTCTCATTACTCCACGCCTCATAGCTTCTCTTCCTGTCCGCAGGTTCTGTGTTTCTTCTAATTTCTATTACACGTTGTTCTTGCATTGTTTTCTTAAATACAGTTTTGATCATTTATTGGTCAAAACCTTGCAAGGTTCATGCTTAGAACCTTGAATGGTTTCTCACTGTGTACGTAAATACATACAGATTTGTTAGGCTGGCATTGAAAATCATTGACAAGGCACTATGGGCTTTGAAAATTAGTCAGAACTAGGTTCAAATCTTAGCTTCACCACATACCAGTCGGGTAAAGCTGGAAAACGGATACTATCTCCCTTGCCCTTAATCTCCTCATTGTAATACAAGAACACTGATATATCAGAATGCTATTTCAAAGAGAGAAATACACTTGATCTCAGCCAAACACCTTTTGGTAGTGGTATACAATGAAATCATCCTAGTATTTTTTCAAATATCAATGTTTATTGAAAGTTTTGTCTTTTTTGCCATTATTTTCCCTGGTTTTCCTTTTTGTCCAATTTTTTTCCTGTTATATTAGTAATCTCATAAAGTTATTTCCTTGGTCTCTTCTCACTCTATGTCCTTTTTCTGATGAACTTACTTCTAAAATTTTAAATACTGTTAAACTCCTGCTATATGCTGGTAACTTTCAAATATAAAACTCAAGCCCCAGATTCCCATGTGCATCTGCTTTCTAGAGATGCCTGACTCAGTACCCAATGGCCACTGAAGGTCTTCAATGCCCTTCTTTTTCTACATGACCTAAACACAGGAGAAGGGGTCACTGGGAAGAAGCTGGAACTATCGGGTCTTGCGGGGCTGAAGCCAGAAACAACCCCAGACACAGTCCCTAATGGCATATCTTGCTGCCTTGCTAAAAGGCAATTTCTGATCATGTTTGTCCTCATGCTGAAAGCTCTCCACTGGCTTTCTGCTCTCCGCAAGTAGTCAGAACTCACCTTCCTTTCAATGGCTATGCTATGCCATGCTCATCGCTCCCCAGAAGGCTTCAGTTCCTTTACAGGTCAGATTCCACCACCTGGAATTCCCTCCACGCTTTATACTAGCTTCAGCAAATGTCTTCACATCCTTCAGGACCCACATTCTAACTGATCTCCCTCATGCCAAATTGTTTCTCTCTTCTTCTTCCCTACCTCCCCATCTCTCCTGTCCTCCTTCCACTTCCTTCCTTCCTCTTATTCCTCTTTTATTCTCACAAGTCAGATCAGTTGATACCATGATACTCTACAAAAAAATCTCTATGTTGGCACAGTATGGAAAGTTTGGGTGTGTGCATATGGATGCATGCACACATGTGCATGTTGTACGCATGTACATATTTTGAGATGCAATATTCAGTTCCATGTTTATCTACATTACCAGGTTGTAACCTCCATAAGGGCAGGAAGGGTATCACACAGCATATCTTCCATCAGCTCAATATTTTCTGGAGAGAAGTTTTAAAGGAATTTGATGTGCTCCAATATATTTTTATGTTCATATTTTTCCAAGACAGTTCAACTAAAGACCATGTTATATCCTGGCCAGTAAAATTTTAACAAATGTTTTATAAGAATGTCTCATTACATAAGAAAAAAATTATTGAAAGAGAAAATGGATTTGTTATATTAATTTTCTCAGACAGTATACAAGTTATCTTTCACTAATGGTCTTTAAATCGTGGTTTGCGTGGGGCTTCAAAGTTGACCTGTATGGACTTAAGATCCTTTCTTGCCCTGTAATTCAAATGCTTAAAAGAACATGTGAAAATTCAAATAAAAATTTATACTTCAGCCTTGTAAAGAGTAAAAGAATAAGATACCTGTGAATTATGGAAAATGCAATTTCTATATATTTTTTTAAAGTTGCTTTTTGGTAGCCCTGTATATGTTACACCAAGACTATCCTATTGGGCTTACCAAATTCAGAAGACCCTCGTTCTAATGTTCTAGCTCTCTTGCCCCACTTATTGGCCAAGGCACCTATTTAAGGCACTATGTATCCACCAAGAGTAATTTAATGTTCGTAATGACTCCATGAATGTGGATTACTATTTTCCCCTGTTTTACAAATGAGGTAACTGAGGCACAGGGAAGTTAAGTAACTTGCCCAAGGTCATTTGCCAGTTGGTAGCAAAACTTGGGTGTGAACCAGTTCTGACATCAGAGCCCATATACTTAGCCACTATGCTACTCTTTCCCATATGTCAATGTTCCTTTTCACTGCAACCCTTGGACTCAAGAATGGAGAGTGGGAATAGGAAGCACACCATGCCCTTCACAGCTTACCCTTTCCGTCCTCCACGGATGAAATGTGCCAATGAAGGAATGGTACACTGCCCTGCGGTAGTCACTGGGGTCCTTCTGCTGACCAAGGAAGATCTCTGAGCGATGAAGTTTGAAAGCCAAGAGAAAATAATATTTGCATGTATTTACAACCTGCCTTTCTCATAAAGGATTTAAGGTGTTTTGCTAAGATATGTACATTACTGACAGATAAAGTAAATTAAAATAGGTAAAAAGCAAAGCAAAGGGAAAATTGGGATAGAACAGTACAGTGAGTATGCACAATACAGGTCATGAATGTATAGAAACTTGCCAATAG
This sequence comes from Noctilio leporinus, assembly GCA_004026585.1. Classification (NCBI taxonomy): domain Eukaryota; kingdom Metazoa; phylum Chordata; class Mammalia; order Chiroptera; family Noctilionidae; genus Noctilio; species Noctilio leporinus. The sequence goes on along the minus strand of PVIW01001621.1, from coordinate 234,451 downwards.
CGAGCTTGACATTTGGCTTTAAGCTACATAGCAGCCAATAAAAACAGAGAGATGATATTATACCATTGATTTTTTGACAAAACACAAACAAAGTGGTTGCTCAGGTGAAGCCCAGATATTTCTCGTACCAATCAGAGAGAGAAATTACTTCCACTGTCTTTCAGAGAGGGCACTGTGTGATACACTAAACAGCATCTTCAACAATATGGCCAAAGTAGCAGAGTATATACAAAAATGAATGTCAAAAATTGCTTTTCACAATACTCCCTCCAAAATAAGCATACTTCATATGAAATGCAGGACACAGACTCAGTCTTTCTGAAAATACTACCATTCTTTTGCACCTCTTTGAGAAATGGGTGAGTCTAATCTGACACAGACTATCTGGATTTAAATCCTGGCCTCATGTTTATTATTGAGAAGGTAGAGAAGATGATTATAATTACACATATGGTTGCATGAGTCTTTAGCTAGTCACTACAGGCAAAGTGCTTACAATAGTGTTTGGTACACAGTAAGCACTATATAAGTCTTTGCTATTATATTTATTACTCAATTAGTAAATGTTATTTGTCAAATCCCAACGTGCAAGCAAGGTACCAGGAAATTAAGTTTAATCAATTCAGGGTTGCATACAAGTACCAGGATGCCTGTTTGTGACTAGGCACTGGGTGGGGGCAGAGTAGGAGGAATGGGGGAGAAGGCATCCTGTCTGCAGTGGCATCTACCCACACTAGCATGCCTTTGGATTACCTCTTTCTTCTGGTTCAAGGTCTTGATCCATACAGGTGAATTTTCCAACCACCTCATCATGTGCATGGAGATCTTTATGCCTCCCTTGTAATGTGACTTCAGAAAAGATAGAGCTGCCTTACACCCCTCTGACTCTGGGTCCTGCTGTCCAGACCCTACCGAGGAAAAGGAACGCAGGTTCCATCTGCATCTGGTATCCTATTACTTAATTAGTGGGGGACTCTATTCAGAACCCTCCTTCTGGGATTGAACAAGAGAAGGGAAAGGAGTGATTCACTCTCTTCTTAGAGACTGCCCTTCAGTCACTCATCGCTGCTCTTCCACCTGGAAAATGCTCACTTGATCATGAAGGGCAGAGTTGAAGAAAGCTTGGCTTGGGTTGTCATATCTTCATAAACCCACCCATGCCCCAGTCTTAGCGTTTTGCAATTCAAAATAAGAGTTGACATCTACTTCATTCTCGTCTTCTTTCTGATGTGCGACAATAAATGGGGAAGGCGAACAGAACAAAAGGGAGGGTGGAGTTCCCCAGGACTATGAACAGAGGCGGGTAAGTGAAGGCTGGCTAACATTTCCCAGCATTTCTTACCAAAGAAAATTAGCATCTTTCCTAGTCATACTTCAGTTAATGCAATTTTGTAGTTGTCCAGTGTAATGAGGTCCATATTTGACTCTTTTCTTCATATCAACCACTAGGCAGATTTTAAAGGAGATGTCCTGGCTGATGGGCTCAGTGGATTGACAACAGACCTGAAAACCCAAGGGTAGCTGATTTAATTCCAGTCAGGGTACATACGTAGGTTGCAAGCCACGTCTCCAGCCAGATCCATAGCTGGAGGCAGGTAAGAGACAACCATACGTTGTTTCTCTCCTTTTCTTCCTCCCTCCCTTCACCTCTCTCTAAAAATAATAAATAAAATATTTTTTAAAATAAATAAAGGAGACAGAAGAGTTGACAGGTTGAAGAGAAGACTGACTGAAGAACAGGTTTCAAAAATTAGATAATCTATTGGTATTGATACTTAGCTTTTCCAATCATCTGAAGAGTAAGAGCAACTGCTGGGGACACCTGATCCATCAGACGCTTCAAATGATCTACTCCTATTTTTAATTCAAGTTATTTTTTTAACCATAAACAAGGCTAGCATAACATGCAACAGTTTTATAAGTAACATTCCATACAATCAACAACACTAAGACTGAGAGATAGTAGGTAACTTATACCATGTGTTGCTATCAACTTAAAACAAAGAACTACGCAATAATCCTCAATGATCCAGTTCTTTTGCACTTTTATTTGAGACATGAGAAAACCAGGACTAAAGGGTTGAAATGTCATTTCTTCCCTTTTATATAAACACATTAACGCATTAAAAGAAAAAGTCCACATTAGGTCAGATATATTTGTCATTCCACCTAGAATTCTACTGATAGACAGTCCAGATGACCCATTTGATTCTGTAATTCTATATGGTTTATACCACTTTATTTAAAAGGCTTCTAAAGTAAACTCAACAAGCACCTCATGAGTTTGTAAATTCCTCATGGAGGGACATGTCTGTCTGTTTCTATCTCCCACAGTGCCTAGTAAAATACCTTGCAAAAAACACATGTTAAGGTGTTTGTTAATGATGTGGCATATATATTAATAATCACATGACCCCAATTCCCTTCCCATTTTCTTCATCTTAGAATCTGGTCTGTTCTTTAAGGCTCAGTCCAAGTGCAACCTCCAGTTATGTCTTTCCTAACGACTATAGACTACCTTCCTCCCTTTTCTAACCACCTATTTTCTTTCTGCATCAAATACATATCCATTTTCATAGCTTTTTATTCCTAATTATTAAATGTATTCTTGTATAGTTTCCATGTAAGTTGTGAGATTTCCCAAAGCCTTTTATTATATTCTATACCTTTTATGTTCTGCTCATCATCATCATCACCACATCAAAGTTCACACTTAATTTGCATTGAAAATACAACAAAACATCATATTAGACATAAAAGATCACCCTGTTTTGCAATCTGAATACATAAACATTTTTTCTTCCCCTTCAGATTATCTAATGATTACCTTATAATTTAAAAAATGTTTAAGTAATCTCTAGAGTGCATTATATGGACGGAGAGAGCATAGGAGAATTACTCTCCTAACCAGAGAAAAAGAATAAAATAACAAAGTTAACTATTTAAAATAATAGATGTGATAGATACATCAAACCTGTAGGTATTCAAAACATAATCTTATAAAAATTCCAAGAGTCTCCAAATGCCTTACCTTATGGAAGGTCAGAAGCATCCATTGCAGACAAAAAAAAAAAAGGTTTGAACCATTTTTTTTAAAGATTTTATTCATTATTTTTAGAGAGAAGGGAAAGGAGGGAGGAAGAAAGGGAGAGAAACGTCCATGTAGAGTTGCCTTTCACCTGCCTCCAGCTACAGATCTGACTGGAGACCTGGCTTGCAACCAGGTATGTGCCCTGGCTAGGAATTGAACCAGCAACCTTTGGGTTCGCAGGCTGGCCCCTATCCACTAAGCCACCAGCCAGGGCCAAAGGTTTGACTCTTGAAGAAAGTCTTTGCAGTGATACTTTTAGTGGTGGCTTGTTAGTTCCTTACATGGACATATTTTAATTTATGACGCCTTAACAGGAGGATGAACAATCAATAAATAGAGTGGAACTTCTACTTTACAAGTTATATCATGTTGATAGTTTAGTCTTCAAAAATCAGTCTAAGGGAGAGCGATATTGGTTGGTCAAACAAATTACAATTATGCAAACACTGAAGTTTTGGTTTTTCTCTAATTCAAGCTTACTTGAATTAGACATATTCTTTGGGAAATATAATGGCATAAATGTGAAAAGCCAACACAACATTCATATTTTAACACACTCTGTAGTCTTTAGGCTTTTAATAATGTCAACTGATCTTCTGAGAACATCTGGAATTCACATGTTGCTGAACAAGGGCAGGTTTACTGACTCACTGCAATGAGAAAACTATGGGGCATCCCAGCAAATGTGTTAGTAATAACTTACGGGGTCTGCACTTGTGTTAGGTCATTTAGGGAAAAAAAGCACATCTTTGCTCTGAATTAGATGCTATTAGAGTGCAGCAGTCATTCTACGATAGAGTATCTTAAAGTTTTATATAGAAGAGATTAAAGCTGAGGGTTTTTTTTTTTTAAGCAACAGTTAGGGAATATTTGGTCATTCTTTGATCTTCAAAATGTTCATATATTTGTCTGAATTCAGGCATGAGAATGGAGTTGTCTTATTTTAGCCTAGTCCATCATGACAACAGAAAGTTCTTGGATAATGTCAACGTTACGTTCAATAAGAGAATACCACGTCCTAATGTATGTCATGCCAGCTCTCAGACATCAGCAACTGCTTTTCCTTTTTTCAATATATGAAGAATGGGTATAAAGTGGGTGATGTCATCATTTCCGCATAATAAAATATAGTTACAAACAGGGACTCAACTCCACTCCACTTATATTGGAAGTTATAAGCTGGATCTTACATATTTTTGGCATCACTTTATGTATTAGAAACATAGCAAATATTCAATATCTGTTTCAACTCACTCACTTCTTCTTTCGACAAATGAATGGTTCTCAACTATAGAAAACCCCTGTCAAAATCTCTAAGTGGAAGAGCAAAGATTCAATATCATTGTAACAAAGCTAATAAAATAACAATGGAGACAAGATGAACGACGAAAGCTCTTCTATCGTCACATTATACCTGAATTCCTATGTGAGAGAGCATTTTGTAATGAGTGTTTGCTGTATGTGTAGGCCCTGATAGGCTTAGGAATACAATTAATAAGATCAAATCCTGTCTTTGTGAACTTGCTACCCTGTGAGAGTTTTATTTTCTCATTCTTCATCTTATACAGTGAAATAAAATCACAGCATTGTAGTAGTTAGTCAAAAAGAGAAAATTGATTCTGGCTTACACCATGTGTTTATAGCCAATTTTGGTCCTTAATCAATGCAAATTTTTTATTAAATTTTGGGCACTGGTTTGTTGGTTCACTGGAAAGTTTTAAATATTTCCTTTAAAGTTCACAAGCAGCACACAGAATTAAGAGTGAAGGGATTCTAACTGCATTCCCAATAGTGAAGAAGTATTTTCTTTTTAATGCTGTCAGTGGGAATTTATTTTATAATTTGATGTATTTATACTGAGATGTAGATAAAAATTAAGTTGTATAAATAATACTGAAATAAAACAAAACTGTAATTAAATTACACCACTAAATCAAGCTGGCCAAGTATGAAAATTACAAGTTACAAATTATTTTTGAAATTCTGTTATCCTCATACTTAAGAAGCATAAAGCAAAAATACACAGATGATGTATTATAGAATTGTACACTTAAAACCTATATAATTTTACTAACCAATGTCACCCCAATAAACTTAACAAAAAATACTATAAAAATTTTTTTAAACAGAAAGCAGTCCTAAATTGTCATTTTCACAGAGAAATTATACAATTATTGACCAAATAGATGATATGTATTAATATCTATCTAGCCACCTATGTCAATATATCCTTAGCAAAATTAAGCCTCTTAAATAAAAGTTCTTAAAATTTCTTAGTTTTAAGGCAACTAAAGTAGTCCCATATTTTTAGAAATATTTTCTTTTATTTCTCTTTATTTCATTCATTAATATTTGTGGAGAGTACCACCCTTCCTTGCAAACACATATATTAAATAAAGCTTTCCCAATAGCTTTTACTTATAGATGATGATGCTCTTGTAGTGCCATTATTTTAAAAAATGCTATACTCATATCGCCTAGCCTTGTCTGCTACTTATTCATTCACTCACAAAGTAAATGTTTACTGAGTGCCCTCCAGCTATTTGTAAGAAATTATGTGGAACAGAGTAATTAAAATAAAACAAAACAGTGCCTCCTCCTAAGGAGTTTGCCATCTAGGAGGAGAGATTAAGACATGTACAGAAAAATTAAAAGAAAGAAGTAAATAATAGTTACCACTAGAGATAAGAACACAACCTTCTGAGCATTCAGACTAGAGAGAGATGTCTCCAGGCTGGAAATAAATGGCCGTTCTCACACGTAAAGGACATATCTTCCTATGCATTAAAGTATAGAGTTACAGATAGAGGTTGGGGACATCTACTGGGTTCCTTGGGAACCCACACCTCCCTAATTCTCAGTTCACCACCAGTTCTTCACAGTCATAGTTATCAAGTTTCTGTTGACCCCGGCTTGTGCAGCTCACCTTTCAACTCGAAATGCAAAGCTCTTTGCATTTAACTGTCTTCATTTCATCTGTTTATTCCATTCAATATCCCAGATTATAGAAATACTTTGTTTAGTAAAAAGTATTATATTGATATATAATATGCATTGCAGAAATTTTATTATTTTATTTAAAAAATTTTTTTAAAGATTTTAATCATTATTTTTACAGAGAAGGGCAGAAAAAGAGGCAGAGAGGGAGAGAAACATCAATGTATGGTTGCCTTTCACCTGCCTCCAGCTACGGACCTGGCTGGAGACCTGGCTTGCAACCTGGTTATCTGCCCTGGCTGGGAATCGAACCAGTGACCTTTCAGTTTGCAGGCCAGTGCCTTATCCACTGTGCCAGCAGCCAGGCTTACAGCAACAATAATTTTAAATTGTAATATTTTTTACATTCCTCCTCTGGCTTCCCAAAATTACAAATTTGGTAAGCAGTCTTTATGTGCCCATTTCAGGGTAACTAAATAACCATCAAACATTCTTCAAGGAGTTCACACTTCAAGGAAATCAACCTGTGGTCAAGAAGGAGCATTTGCCATCAAAACTGCACTTAAGAATTTATGTCAGAGAACCAAGATGGCAGAGGAGTAAGTGGAGCTACACCAATCTCCTCCCAACACCAAACTGGAATTACAACTTAATTGGGTAGAAATCATTCGGAATAACCAAGAGAACACCAACTAGAGAGAAGTCTTATTACCACGGACAGAACAGACGAGCCGATTCATCACAAAGTGACAGGTAGGAAGTGCAGAGACAGGAGAGGAAACACAAGGCTGACGGAGCTCCTACGGGTGGCAGCTGAAGGGACCGAGAAACATATCTGCAGCTGGGGGCTCCACCTGAGAAGGGTGGGATCTAAACCTCCAGCTGGGCTTCCCAGCCTAAAGCAACAAGGCTGAGAGTAAAACAGCACCCAGCTATGAAAAGCAAAAGTCCACCAGGTTCAGCCGGCTTGACAGCAAGACTGAATTCTTAAAGGGACCATGCATGAAAATACAGCAGCACCCACCTACCCTGGGCTCCAGCAGAGGGAGGGAAGAGTGGACTAGAGAAACTTGGGGAAAGTTTGGGTCAGTGGCTTTAAGGAAAGAACTGAGGGAGCAGCCCATGAGGCCAGTGCTGACCCATCCCCCATATAGCCAGCAGACCACTCTTCTCCAAAGGGCGGGAGCCTGAGGGGAAGCCACAGCCCCACCCATAGGAATTAATTCGCCCCACCCAGAAGTGGGGTAAACCTGACCTCAGGTCACAGGATGATTGAATTAACAACTGAATTCCTCTGCCTTGCCCAGAGGTGCCTAAAACTGACCCCTAATCACAGACCACTGACCACTGATCACAGACTGATTGGATTAATAACTAAAGGAGACAAAGAGTGGATCTCTGGTAGTCTCCAACTGGTTGACTATGCCCAGACTGGGACATGAGCTGATGTCACCAAGCACAGATCCAGGAAATAAAAAAAGTGCATCTCTACACCATAAAAGGTCACACCACTAAGACAGAAAGTCAAAGCAGACCAATCCAAGAAGCAGAAACAAACAAGAGTCACCTAAAATGGGGAGACAAAGAAATAAACCCTCAGCAAATGGAAAGGAGGAATCCCCAGAAAGAGTGCAAAATGAAATGGAGACGACCACACTCTCAGGCATGGAATTCAAAATAATGATGATAGAAAAGCTCAATGAGCTCAGAAAGTTCAAAGAAAACTACAAACAACTCCAGGGGAACTACAAAGAACTCTAGGAAAGCTACCAGGAACTTACTGAGAACTACACCAGCATTAAAAATGACATAGAAACCATCAATAAGAGCCAGGAGGAAATGAAGAATACCGTTTCTGAATTGAAGAACACAGTAGAAGGAATCAAAAGCAGGCTAGAGAAAGCAGAGGATTAGATCATCAAGCTGGAGGTCAATGTAGAAAAAAATTCCCAGGCAGTGCAACAAAATGGAAAAAGACTGAAAAAGAATAAAGAGGTTTTAAGAGAGCTGCAGGACAACATGAAATGTAATAACATCCCTGTCATAGGGATACCAGAAGGAGAAGAGGGGGAGCAAGGGATAGAAAACCTGTTTGAAAAAGTAATGGCAGAAAACTTCCCTAACTTGAGGAGAGAAAATGCCAGAAAGTGCAGAGGATCCCAAGGAAGATGAACCCAATCAGGCCCATCCAAGACACATCACAAGAAAATGGCAAATTTCAAAGGCAAGGAGAGACTCCTAAAAGCAGCAAAAGAGAAACAGCTAATAACATACAAGGGGGCTCCCATAAGGTTATCAGCTGATTTCTCAACAGGAACACAACAAGCCAAAAGGGAGTGGCAAAAAATATTTCAAGCAATGAAAAACAAAGGCCTGCAACCAAGAATACTCTACCAAGCAAGGCTGTCATTCAAAACAGAAGGTGAAATAAGGAGTTTCCCAGACAAAAGAAATCTAAAAGAATACATCTCCACCAAACCAGCATTGAAAGCGATGAGAAAGGGTCTGCTTTAAGAAGATGAAGAAACAGAGAGACAGACAGAAACACAGGTACCAAGGTAAACAGATTAAATGCACCAATCAACAGACATAAAGCAGCTGAATGGATAAGAACCAACTTTAACTTATGAATGCTTTAGAGTGGTCTTGTCACTATACCCAAAGAATCCTGAAACAGCAATTCATAAGAACCTATGTACCCCTATGTTCATAGCAGTGCTATTTACAATAGCCAAGTGCTAGAAACAGCCTAAGTGCCCATCAAAAAACTTTGGTACATTTACACAATGGAATACTACACAGCAGAAAGAAAGAGGAACTCCTACCCTTTGCAACAACATAGATGGAACTGGAGAGTATTATGCTTAGTGAAATAAGCCAGTCAGTGAAAAGCAAATACCCTATGACCTCACCCATTACAGGAAAATAAAGAACAAAACAAACAAGCAAGCAAAACAGAACCAGATACATGAATACAATAAATAGACCTTCAGTGGGCAGAGGGGAGGAGGAAGCAAAGAAGGGAAGCAGTTTATTCAAGGAACTAGCATGAAAGAACCATGGACATGGACTACAAGTGGAATTGACTTTGGTGGGGGAGTAAAAAGGGGATGGATGTAATACAACAATAAAATTAAATTAAAAAAAAAAGGATTTATGTCAAAGATATCTAGATATCTATCCATCCATTCATTTATTTTTTTTTTTCCATTCAATAAATTTCTTCCTACTATGTGTCAGGTACTCTTTTAGGACTGAAAAAGTCCCTGCTTTCCATGGGTTTATACTCTAGCAGGTGATAAAAATCAACAGAGAAAATAAACCAAGCAATAAATGATTAAGAAATTACATAAGTCCTGGCTAGTGGCACAGTGGATAAGGTGCTGGCCTGCCAACCCAAAGGTCGTTGGTTCGATTCCCAGCAGGGCAACATAACCAGATTGCAAGCCAGGTCTCCAGCCAGGTCCTTAGCTGGAGGCAGATGAAAGGCAACCATACATTGATGTTTCTCTCCCTCTCTGCCTCTCCCCTTTCCCCTCTCTCTGAAAAATAATAGATAAAATCTTTTTAAAAAATAAATTACATAAACAAATAAAATTATAGATACAAATAATAATATCACAGAATGCTATGGAGATAGTCAAAGTGCAGTGGACTACTGTGATGGGATGCCTAATTTATTTGAGGTCAAAAAGCTCCCTTTGAAGGGGGCTACATTTGAGATGGGACCTAAGTAACAAAAGGAGCGACCATACAATGATTGAGGGAAGAGTTTTCAAAGTAGAGACAAAGGTGCTTTCATGGAAATAAACATGGCATGTTGAAAAGACAGCACAGCTGGGGAGGGAGGTAAGGGGACAGTGGTGCAAGATGAGGACCGATAGGTAAGCAAGAGGTCCTAAAACAAGGCCAAAGAATCTAGACCTTATTCTAATTGCAATGAGGAGCAACTGACAAATTTTAAGCAGGAAAGTGGCATGATATGAATTATGGGTTAAGAGGATACTCTGGCTCCTATACACAGAATAGATTTTAAGGGAGTAAGAGTGAAATTCAGAGAGACCATGTCAGGAAGCAATAATCCATGGAAAAGAGATTGATGATCTGGACTAAGATGGAGAGAAATGGATGAGTTCAGAAGATATTTTAGAGGTTAGGTTGACCCAACTTATTATGGATTGGATGTGAGAGGATGAAAGAAAGAGAACAATCAATGCTAACTGCAAGCTTTTTAAACACAAACTAATGAGGTGTGTTGATGAAATTGACTGAGATTGAATATTTGGGTAGGAATAGATTTGGGTGGCAAATAATATAGAGCTGTCTTTAGCATGCATCCAATTTGAGATGTTTGTTAAATATCCATGAGAAGCTTGAAAGTAGAGAATGGAAAATATGAGTTTGAAGTTCCTGGGAGAAGTCAGATCTGGAAATAAAATTTTCAAAGCCATGGCTGGTGGCACAGTGGATAAGGCGCTGGCCTGCAAACCCCAAAGTCGCTGGTTCGATTCCCAGCCAGGGCACATAACCAGGTTGCAAGCCAGGTCTCCAGCCAGATCCATGGCTGGAGGCAGGTGAAAACCAACCATACATTGATGTCTCTCTCTCTCTCTCTGTCTCTCTTCCTTCCTCTTTATAAATATAATAAATAAAATATTTAAAAAAATAAAATATTGTACTTATTAAAATTTTTTTCATACCCTTTCATGTACAAGATGGTATATAGAGCTCTAGGACTAAAGATCATCGTCAACAACAACAAAAAATCATCCACTAGAGAGAAAGCAAACCTTGTCAGAAAAAAGGGTGCAGGAGAGCCTTGGAGCCCTCCAATGCTTAGATATCAAGCAGACGGGAAATTAATCAAGGAAACTAAGAAGGACCAGCCAATAATTTAGGATGAAAACCAGGAGAGTATGATGTTACCAAATTCAAGGAAGAAAGTGCTTCAAGAAAGAGAGGAATCAATGTTGGTGAGTGATGTCAAGAATTAAGAAGTTCAAATTGAAGTACATGAAGGTTACTGATAACCTTTACAAGCAGGTAGTTAAATTCTGGGGAAAGGGACCATAACTGGGATGGAGTTGAGTAGAGGATAGGAGATGAAAGAATAGAAACAGAAATAGAGACAACTTCAAGACTTTCTGCCATGAATAGGGCAGAGAGAAATTGAGTGGTATATGGCTCTTGGGAGGATTTTGTGATTGATAATGATGGAACGTATTTTTATTCATATAGGAATGACAGATAAATGACAGAAGCAATGCCTTGGGCAAGACAGAGTAGACTGGAGAGGAGAATTGCTGACCTCAAAAGTTATCTGGGGCAAAAAGTATGGGCCCCTACTCTTCAGGCTGGCACTTCTGTGAACATTAAAGGGACAATGATACAATAAAAAACATTTAAGCCTAGAATACCTAGCCTTCTTATTAAGGCCTTATTTACCACTTTACAAACTCCCATCTTCATTATCCTTCAACATGGGGAAGGGGCTGTAATCTGCTTGGCTATATTCCAGAACACTGATTCTGCCACAGTGACCAGTGCATAGAATCATGGGTTATTCCAAGGTCATCTGAAGAGGTGCGATCCTCTCCTTAGCTTTTTCCTTCTTTCTCAGGGCACAACACAAGACCACCGGCTTCACCTGTAGGAATCTCTTACCTCCCTCTCCCATTTCTCTCCCTTGTCCTATCTTCTCCTTTCCTGATGAAGATCTTTCCTGCAGGTAGAAGTCTCCGGGTGACTGTTTTCCCTCCTTGACTCTGCTCTCTTTTCTACAGTCACCCTACAAAAGCAGTCAGTAAACCTAGGGCTTTTTCCATCAATGGAGGCTCCCATTAGATTCCGTTCCAGCACACCATAAGTCTTTCTGGGGTATAAATCCTACAATTAGGTTTATGAGGTAACAGGTCAATTTTCCTACCCAGTTTGCCATGCATTAGAGAAAAATTCAAGGATGTTAGGTCCCTTGGACAAATATCAATTAATACTGACAAAATACTAACAAAGATAACAGGGGACACTTTATCAGAATGCTTAATCAAAGTCAAGTTACACTACAGATGCCAGAACAAAAGCCAAAAGATTGATACCCTGGGATCTGGCAGAGAAGTCCCTGGGTAGGAGACTAGAGACAGAGCCTCATGTTACCCATGGAAGCTCTGAACCAAAGGAAACATTGACCTTACTCCCAGAAACTTGAACTATTTCATAAAGAATAACATTGGCAAATGCATGATGTTGTCACGCACCCTAATTAGCTTTTAGCTAATTACCACTCTGGGTGGTTTCCCACTTCATGCCACTGCTCCTGGAATGTGAAGCTACTGTGTTCCCATGTATATGCACTTGACCAAACCTTGTTGTTCTCCTCATGACATCATCATCTTACTCTTTCATTTCTTTCCTTTTTTAAATTAATTTATTGTTGTTGTATTACAGTTGCCCCATTATTCACCCACTGTTCTCCCTTGCCCCACTCACCCCATCCTCTCTCCCACAGTCAATCCCCACCCTGTTGTCCATGTCCATGGGTCATTATATTAGTTCCTTGACTAAACTGTTTCCTTTCTTTCCTCACTTCTCCCCCTCCCTCTTCCACTCTGGTCACTGTCAGTCTGATCCTGGTTTCCATGCCTCTGATTCTATTTTGCTCATTTGTTTGTTTTGTTCATTGGTTTCCTGTATTAGGTGAGATCATATGGTATTTGTCTTTCGCCACCTGGCTTATTTCACTCTCCAGTTCCATATATGCTATCTCAAATGGTAGGAGTTCCTTCTTTCTTTCTCCTGCATAGTATTCCATTATGTAAATGTACACAATTTTTCGATCCTTTCGTCCATTGATGGGCACTTAGGCTGTTTCCAGCACTTGGATATTGTAAATAGTGCTGCTATGAACATAGGGGTACATAGGTTCTTCTGAATTAGTATTTCAGGATTCTTTGGGTATAATCCTAGAAGTAGAATGGCTGGATCAAAAGGCAGTTCCATCTTTAGTCTTTTGAGGAAACTCCATATTGTCTTCCATAGCAGCTGCACCAGTCTGCATTCCCACCAACAGTGCACCAGGGTTCCTTTTTCTCCATATCCTCTCTAGCACTTGTTGTTTGTTGATCTGTTAATGATGGCCACTCTGACCAGTGAAAAGTAATATCTAATTGTGGTTTTAATTTGTATCTATCTGATGGCTAGTGATGTTGAGCATTCTTTCATATGCCTAAGGGCCCTTTGTGTGTCCAGAAGTGTCTGTTCAGATCCTTTGTCCATTTTTTAATTGATAAATTGGGTTTTCTGTTTTCCTGGTATTGAGTCATATAAGTTCTTTATATACTTTGGAGATCAAACCTTTGTCTGAGGTATCACTGGCAAATATGTTTTCCCATATGGATGTTTCCCTTTTCATTTTGCTGATGTTTTCATTAGCTGAGCAGAAACTTTTTAATATGATATAGTCTCATTTATTTGTTCCTTTATTTCCCTTACCTTAGGAAAAATATTGGTGAAAATACTACTTGTGGGATATCTGAAATTTTACTGTTTTCCTCTAGGACTTTTACGGTGGAATGGCTTATGCTTAAGTCTTTTATCCATATTGAGTTTACTCTGGTGTCTGGTGTAAGTTGGTGGTCTAGTTTCACTTTTTTTGCATGTTCTTGTCCAGTTCTCCCAACACCACTTCTTGAAGAGGCTATTTTCACTCCATTTCATGCTCCTTCCCCCTTTGTTGAATATTAATTGTCCTGACAGACTTGGTTTTATTTCTGGGCTATTTCTGTTCTGTTCCATTGAAAATATATATGTGTGTGTGTGTATATATATATATATATACACACACACACATATATACCAGTGCCAGATTTACTCTTTTATTAAAAAGAATTCCTAGTTTAAAACTCCTACTTAAGTAACTTCATAAAATTTCCCTGAGGTATAAAACCACTGCTAAGTAACTCTGTACCCATGAAGACTTTTTATTTAGCAAATTGTGCACCTTTTATGAATAATTTTATAAATAACTAACTGTGTCCTTTTCTTTATCAGAAAGTCTCACCCAAGACTAGTTTACTGTGTGTGTATTTCTTGAGAGTCACAGCCACATTATATTCCTGTCTGATCTCCTCTAGGCAATGCACATACAAAATTGTTATTTATTATTTAATTGAAAGAGGTTGTATGTGTGACATGAACTAAAAGCCTCAAAAGAGAAAGAGAATTCATACACCATACTTAAAATTTCCATTGATATATTAAAGTTTGCCAACCCCAGCATTTGAAGAATCTCTCTTTTTTAAAAAAAATTTTTGCACACTCTCTAGCTCCTTCTTTCCTTTATCATGACTTGCTAGCCTCCCAGCCCAGGTGTTGGCTATTCTGGTGATTAAATCAAAGATGACCTTTCTGTGTGAAGGCAGAGGTAAAGAAAATGCTTATTAAAAGTCTCTGCCTTTTGTATGTCATCAGTTAAGAGCTTTGCTTTCCCATCTGATAAAGGGACAATGTTCGCCTTTATCATTTTCTTGGGTTTAATGTATTTAAAAAGAAAAAACCATACAGTTTTCTTTTTTCCTTTATCCTTTCTTTATTTCATTTGTTTTGTTTCATTATAGTTGTTTTTCTCTGACTTGAAGATGCAAATCAGATACAATCTGCTGTCTTGTCAAATAATCTATCTTCCATTTTTGTAGAATTTGTTTTTGTACTTTTAAAGCACTGTATTTATCCATGTGAATTTTTTCCTCTGTCTATCTAGTATGTAATAATAATAATTATGGCACTGGCAGAACACCTGCCTGGTGAAATCCAAACTATTCTTCATCAGATCCCTTTAAGACATATTAAAAGGAAAAAAGTCTTCGAACTTAAATAGAAGTTTAAGGAACAGAGACAAAGAAAAAACTAGAGAAAAGTAATAATAAATAACTTATAAGGTTTGTCAAAAAGAGTTCAAAATGATTTATAGGGGGAACCTGATAAGAAAGAATGTTGTAAAAATATAAATGGGGGTTCAATGAATGGTTGGCTAAATTGAGGAAGCAAAAACTGAAATACTGGTTTCTCTGACCCTTTGAAAATCATTTGCTTAGATCTTAAGCAGATAAGGAAAAGACCACCAAGGACAGCATAGTGAGAATAGAAAACCAAGTCAATTTGCTATCAAGGGGTCTACTGGACCTCAATTTGCTATTAAGAAGTAAATGGTCATAGACTCCTTATTCCCCAAGGTTTATAGATGAGGAGTGTGAGATGTACAAACATACTGGTCAGAGCACTCAGTGCCCCCATGTGTATGAATTGGGACATGATCTATGGATCTGAATATTATTCATACCTAGACCATTTTTTCTCCCATTTTCCTCTAAAGTCTTTTATTTATTCAGTATTTTAAACTACACTCTGTTTGGATCATTATCATCAATTTTTCCTCTCTTCCTCTCTTCCAGTTACACTACAATTCCTAGTATGTCACACTCCCAGTGGATAAGATATAGAAGAGCTCTCTTTTACTACTTATTTTGTCTTCTTTCAATATAACAATATTATATTTAATATCGCTCAAGAATATGTTTGGTGATTTGCAAAGTTCACTGCTCTTCAAGCAAATGTTGAGGAGAGTTTTCGGTCATTATTAGGCATACACTAATATGGATGCATTTAACCTTAGAATAGTATTTTAAACGTTCTATTCTAGTATCTCCATCATAGTTATTCTTACCTTCTGATACTTTTGCATGCCAGGCTTCTACCTACCTAGAAAGCTCAGTTCGTTATAATTACTACTACTGCTATCACTACTACTACTACTACTACTACTACCATTTTTGTTAGGTATATTTATTTTTCTACTTTTTTATCTGGTATATCTTAAACCTTCAAAAAGTTACAATAGCTACACAGTAAGCAGACATACATCTTTCACCTAGAATTATAAATTGCTAACATTTTGCCACATTTGCTTTACATCTTTTTGGGGGTTTTTTTGAACTAATAATATCACTGTTACCATTTTTGCTGAACCATTTGAAAGTAAGTTGCAAGCATTATGGCACTTTACCCTAAGTATTCAGTATGGGTCCCCTAAAAACAAGAATGTTGTCTTATGCAGTCAGTACACTTCACTAATTTCACATAGGGATAATTAATGTTCATAAACACAACCATGTAATATGCATTCCATATTCAAATTTCGACAATTATCTTAATAATGTCCTTTATAGAACATTTTCTCCAGTTAACAATCTAATTCAGTACCATTTCATTCTTATATAAGACAGTATCACCTTTCTTTTTCTTGTAGCATATGCAAATTACCTATTCCAATTTCATACCTTCAACCATAACCCAATAATTTATTCCTGTTAATTCACAAGTTTCCTGAATTTGAATTTGTATAACCATTTGAGAGGTCTGTATCTTGATCTGTTTCCCTTCATGACCTTTTGATCACTGTAGAGAATCTATGCCCTTAGATGAACTTGAATCCCAGTTGACCTGGTTTCTTCCTCTAAGGTTTAGAGTCTCTCCCTAAAATTCCTTCTGTTCTTGGATATGGACAGCATAATCTTCATCTTCCATTATTGCTAGAAAAGCATATTACAACCCAGGAAAGCCAAGTATGTAGGTCTACATTATTTAGCCATCTAGATGCCCATGATCAAAATGTACCAAACCCTGAAAAATCCATCTCTTTGGATTTACATGGCAGAGAGCATACTAACTAGTTTTATACCTCCTCTTCTTGCCATGGTCTTATTTGACCATCTCAGCATATGTCTTAGCAATACCATTGCATATGGACATATACACACATACACACAAAAACAACATATTAAGTAGAGGCATAACATTTCTGGCACTTCAAGAAGCTCCTCCTAACATCTTACATTCTCAGGGTTCATGACTTGTAAAATATGCACCAAGGCACCATGTCTCATTAGCACCACAGTGCTGGTTGTATCCATTTATTACAGTGATACAAAATCTGTTGTAAAGACGGATCAGGATGGTTGCTGCTGTGTGTACACATAGTGCAACACATCTCAGGAAGAGCTTCAGCTATGGACTTAAATAGCTTGGGTTCAAATCCAAGATCTATACTTTACCACCAATGGGAACTTGAGCAAATTACTTCACCTTTCTCCTAGTTTCCTCATTTGTACAATATACGTCATACTCTATTGGTTAAAACTATTCATATAAAAACTTTCCAATGTGCCTGGCACAGAGAAAGTCCTCAAGATGTGTTACTATCAAAAGGATCAATGTAGTGAACTTGCTGTTGGTCTAGTTTTATTAATACCAACCACTGTCTGCTGAGGACCCTGCTGCTATAATAGGACCTGTCAGGTTTCCACAAAGCTGTGTTTTATACAGTATAATGCAAATCACTATGATGGGAGTCCTGCCCCATTTGACATAATATCCAAAAAAACATGCCTAAGGGTCATGTGGCCCAACCTACCCTTTGATGGCTTTCCTTTACAGTATCTCTGAAGGATAATTAACTAAACACTGAACTCTTCTGGGATGGAAAGTCATCAAATCGCAATTGGAAATGTAAGAATTTTTAGAAACTATATCCTTATTTTGAACTAATATTCATCTCCCTATAAAAATGTCTATCCACTAGAAAGAACAGTAACTAGCATTTATTAAGCACTTTGTTGACAATCAATTTGCATGCATGATTTGTGTTATCCTCTCATTATGGGCACAACATCATGAAACAACTGTTATCACCCATCCTATTGTGCTTTGCCAGCACCTGTTTTACTTTGCACTATCTGTTGTTCCAGAGTTGTTTTTCAATAGTTTACTGGGGCTTCACCCGCAAGGTGGACCAGAACTTCGAATTAGCATCTAAAGTTCCTCTCACTTGTTGCCATGCATTTTAACCATATTACTCTATTTTGTTTTCCTATTTTAAGTATAATTGATAGATACTGATAAAATTCCCAAAGGAAATATGTAATATTCACTATAAACCACAAGCATACTCATATATACTATCATTAATGCATGTGTATTATTTTAATGTCTATTCATGCCTTTCAGTGACATTTCTCACATTATAATCCCATATCACTCTTGCTCTCTCCATCGCCACAACTAAGGTAGTTTAGACAAACTTTAAAGCACAGGTCCTTTCCAGAAAGAAAAAAAAAATATCTTGGCTCATTGGATAGAAATGTTACAAATTATCCACCCAAAGCACAGATCATAAACTTGACCCTATTCTAGTTTTTTACTGGGCTGAAATAATTGATACTGACAGAACAAAGAAAAGATTCTTACGACCATAAAAATCACTTTGCTGCTACCAATATAACTGAATCCTACCTCTAATGGATTATGTGGTGGGGCCAGTCTCATAATAACATCTAGTAACTAACTCTGTCCATAAGCAGCTGTTCAGTGGCCAAAGGCCCCATTTAATTAAGAAGATGGATTTATATGTGCTAATAATTTAGGTGAAAGCTTCGAGACCATAGTAGTACTCAAGCTAAAGAAAAACATCTTTTTAGACTTCCACTTTTTTTTTACATCATAGACCTCCCATTTCTGTAAGACAGATACCTAATCAAAAGTGTACTTATAATATCAGATATGCTTTAAATACATGAAAGCATAATATTATTCAGCACATGTTTATATAATTCACAACAGGATAATTGCCTTCAATTTTAAAACAGACCCTCTTAACAAGGAGGGATTATTAATCTTGTGAAAACCTGATTTTGAGATAAATCTACTTATCAGACATAGACATGGAAAAACATAGCCAGTTTGACTTAGCAGCAAAGTTATCTAGAAATAACTTAATGGGCCACATCATGTGTGGTTTTATATATTTTATTATTTGTTCTAGTCATAAATCATGACATGTATACCCCTGGCTAAAACATCTTCTGGGAAAAAAGCTCCTTCATTACAAAGTTAATGTTGAAAAGGACTTTGTAAATCAAATGAAACAGAACCATTGGGACTCCTAGCCAGGCACTTCAAAAAAGTTCCTAGGTTGAAGATACACATTGCCTCCAGCTAAAGAAAGATAATAGAAAGTGACCAGTCCTAGACAATGCTGAGATGTATCTCTGCCCAGCAGCTCTTACTTGCTAGGCATTTGATGCCTTGTGCCAATACAGCAGTGTATACAGCAGTTAGCTGTATTCAGCTTCCCTCCACGGTAGTGGTCCCCTTCTTCACTTAGGTACCCCTGGGGTCTCCAGCTTGCTTGCTTTATCTCTGCATCCTGTCAGAGCATGAGAGGATCTGACATCAGTCCTATTTACATCCTCATTAGTGGCCTACTAAGGATACTTTTATTAGACATTGTGTATTAGATGTGATATGTTCACCCAGCACTTATTATTCAAAGCTTTTCACCTGTGCCAAGAGAATAAAAATAGAGGGCCCATCCAGAGGAGGATAGAGGAAGACCCTTCCTGGAACTGTGGGTAATGAGAGTGACTACACTGATTTCTTCTTTCAGGATCAGGATCTGTGGCCCAAGTTTCCTCAGCACACTTCCTTTCTCCAGACAGGTTTCTTCCTTGCCAAACATAAGTCAAGCCTCACCTCCAGGTACTCATTTCCACCAAACCCACTCTCTTTTCTTTCTCCCGAAAATGTACAAAGAGTGGTGTGTCAAAACTAGCAAATAGGGAAAGAGAAGGTATGCATTCCACATTCTATGTAGATAGGGCAAATGCAGTTATTTTAATCATGGCATTTGAGAGAAAAGAAATTGGGGAAGTAGAGGGTAGTGATGTTCTTATTGGAATATTCAGTTTCATAATGAAATAAATCAGGAATAAAATGTTTCAAAAAGTGTGCTTCTCCCATTTTCTCAGTGTAAATAGTATTTAGGGTCAGGCATCAATATTTTAACTTAATTTTTGAATGCCTATGACATCTACATTCATTTGATCAGGCTTAAAGCAATAAGGGTGTTAAGGATCAACATGTAAAAATAACAGGGGTTAGATTAATTTAGACAGCTTTAATAGTAACTACTAGTAACCACAGAAATTACCTCTCTTCTCCTTGCCATGTATTTACCCAACTTTCTTTCCTTGTAGAGATTCAATATAAATATATTCGCCTTACGTATGCCTAAGTAATCTATCACCATGTAGAGATTTACTATATCTTCATATCTCTTTAATAAATAATTAACTGCATTTGTAGAAAATAAACAAATGGTTACGTTAAAAGACGTCTATCCAGCGATTCCTCAATCTGTATCTAGAAATCTTTATTCTTAGAGATGTCACTACCTAACAAGAAAACCACCCCAGATCAGAGATGGACAGCCTAAGAGAGGTAATTTGATGCTGTGAAACCTGCCTGCTGGATGAATTATGTAAAGTGCCATCACTTCCATGCACCATTAAAAGGCAGCTGATGTCAATTCAGTCTTTTCACAAGTCAATACATCATTCTGTGTTCACAAGTACCACATGATTTCACTTATATTTGAAATCTAATGAACAAAATAAACTAACAAACAACATAGAAACAGACTCAGATACAGAGAATAGACAGATGACAGCTGTCAGCAGGGAGGGGTGGGGAGGTTGTGTGAAAAAGGTGAAGAGATTAAGAAAAAATACTTATAGAGACATCAGCATGCTAATTGCCAGAGGGAAAGTGGGGTGGGCAGAGGTAGAAGTCTTGACCTAGATGGTGAACACACAATACAGTATACAGTTTATTATATATGTGTATATATATACATATATATATATTATATATGTATATATATATACATATATATAATATATATTCTATAATGTATTATAGAATTGTACACCTGAAACCTATATAATTTTATTAACCAATGTCACCCCAATAAAGTCAATTAAAAAATAGCATGGTCATTCATTTTGAGATACTGTAGTATCAGATACGCAACAGGAGGCCAGAACTTTAACAACTAATCCATTCAGATGGAGTAAGTTAACTAAACAATAAATTTATTAAGTTGGGGCCAGTCTTATACATAAGCTGAAACAGGGGCTGCAATTATTGCTGGTATATTGTTAGATTATCAATCATTTTGGAAAACTCCAAGGATTCTGAACAGCATGGAAAACTAAATGGAGGGAGGAGTTAAGTTATTTCCTTGAAAAGTGCCCACATTTACAAATTCCCAAATGAAGCTGAGGAGTCCCTGACTTGCTAAGCATATGGAGGCCAGCGCCCATGCAGCTGAGTAAGGTGTTTGGCTGAGTTCATCTAAAAATATGAAGTCTGGGCTTTCTAGTCCTCAAAACCCTGCCTTTTATATCACTGTTCCAAAATCAAATGAGATTTCTAATATTAGCCGTGGGAAGAGTAGACTTGTAAGTTGAAAAGCCAATGATCTCCCACTCATCTATCACTGGATGTAAAATTACTGTCGTCTTTTGAGTTATGAGATTAGCATAACTCACATTGCAAACATGCCAAATGCCCTAATGCCTAATAAATGGGAAAGGGCAGGCCAGGGCGCTCCTTATGCCAGCGCTCATGAATAAGCCGGGCTCATCCAAGCAAATACTGAAGAGTTTAGAAAATTGGAAGCAAGTTGAGATCACAGGGCCCAAGAGAGGAAAGTTTAATGAGGAAGTGAAGGGCAAGGAGAGTGAGCCACATAGGAGAAAAGGAAAGGCTAAGCAGAAGTCCAGCAGGAACAGTCATGATCAGTGCCCGGAAGGCCAAAGACCAAGGCTGTGAGAAACCAGCCCTTCAGAGTTAGAGCTGGCTTCCAACTACACTGCCAATGACATAGCTGCTGTCTGAGGGAACATACAAAAATTACTTTTTATAATTTGTAAATGTCACGATTTTGTAAGAGCTCACACACTTGCTTTGGCCAACAGAACATATTTTTGTCAAGTCTATAAAATCAAGTATCCAACTCTTTTGTACTCTTGCATCATGGGTATATTGTAGATTTATAAAGATAAGACACAATCTCTACGTTTGATTATATATATGTTTGGAGGTTAAAATTTCAGGCAGTTTCGTCACAGTGAAATAGGGTTTTCCAATCTCTTTAATGGACTCTGACACATTAGTTGAATCTAAGATCTTTACTAATTTGTACTCAAGATGAGTGCATATAAAATTTCCTTGAATCTATTTCTTTTCCCTGAACTTTTCTTCTTGGTTATAATTTATATAAAAAGTCCCATAATTAATTTTCAGAATGTAAATGTCTCACTCCTTTTTGCCATGAATCATCTTTAATTGCCCTATTTCTTGACCTAGTAATTATTGCTTTTCTGAATTACATTAGTTCTCCCCTCTCCCAATCAACCAATTTGAACAATATGTCAGGATATTATAAAAATTTACAATTACATATGTTACAAACTAAAATGAAAGCAGTTTTTTATATAAATACACAGAATTATTACTTGATGGATGCCTTCATCCAGCAACATCTACTCAAGCCTTGATTAAGAAAGCTCCAAATGGATCTTAAACACAGGAAAACAATTGTTTCCACCTAGTAATATCATAACAATTTTGTTAATAAAATGTAGCTTACATACATCAGAAAAGAAATGCATTTTACATGTCCCTAACTTTTGAATAAATAGTATACAAATAAAAATGTCCATTTAGTATCAGAATTCTGGGTTGAAGTTAAGAATAGTGTACAGGAACTGGTGTGATGTTGGGGTCCCCTGGGAAAGTGTAGGGGTATGGAGCCCATCAAGACTGGAAATCCTGACAAAGCTGGGTGCATACAGGCCCCGGTGCTCGAAGGAGGACCTGTGTATGAATCTGGCCTTGGGAATATTCCATACATCCTTTGAAGTCTATGCCTGTATCCTAAACTTCCTTAACTTGTGTATTGCAACCACAGTAAATGTAAAATGTTAACCCACACGTAATCTTACCCTCCCTAAAATTCTATGGGCCACCTAAAGTTCTTGGCACCACCCTGTCTAACAGACCATAGCCTAAAGTGGATTACTGCATTCCTTCTAGTGTTATCTAAATTTAACAACTCCCTTTCTTCTGAATACTCTTCTGTGGTAATAATTTGTGGTGTGTACATGCATCCCCAAGCTCGTGTAATCAATAAAAACCTTTGGAGGTGGGCCATCGAGGCCTTCATTAATCAAACACTGGTCAGCCTTCCCCCCGCCCTAGCATGAGCTGCCTAGAAAGGTTCATTTCATCTGTGGCACCAGGGGATCTTGGCAGGTCGGGGTCCCCTGCAGTGTGACTATGCCTCTCTTTTGCCCACAATATCCTCCTGTCCTTTTCCTCATAAAAAAAAGTTTTCAAGAATACTCAAGTGGACAAGACAGGCTGTAATCAACACACTAAGCAATACCTATTTATCTTATTTAAACTAATTTTCAGAAAATTAGAGAAAGAAAATTTGATTTTAGACAGTAGATCTTCCTCCTTCCAATACTCTCAGAGCACAGGGCCCACACGGCTCTTTGAATTCCCGTTTCACTACAGCCTCCTGTCTCTTCCATTCTTTTGTAAATATTTCAGAGGCAGGAATTGGATGCCATTTTTTACTGTACCTTCCATAAGATGTTGGCACATGGCCTCATGGCAAGGACACAGCATGTTGCAGAAACACTGTGGCCTAGGGAGTGAGAGAGAGCTGGGTTTGAGCCTCAGGCACAACTTTTATTCCTCTGAGCCTAATTTGAAGTGTCACTGTGAGAATAACATGAGATCATTTATATCCAAGCATGTAGCCCAGTACCTGGGACATGATGGGTACCCAATGAATGTTACTTTTCTTTACTGAAAAAAGAAAATTGCAGCTTAAAAGAATATGTGACACCAATATTTTAAAACCAAATGATTTGGCAACGCTTCCATAGCAAATGGCCTTTTAAAATGTACATTTGCTAGTGTGGCCACCTACAATGGAAAATTTTAAATGTTTCATTATATTTGGCAAGCTAAACACACACAGACACACACACACTCACCCACAGATAATCATAAGACACCACTAGCATCAGAGATGAAATCAAAACAGTAACAATTTAAAATTTCATTACAGACCTAAAACTCTAAAAGAAATACTGGGAAATATTTTACTGAATGTGCAATATTCAAGAAGCCTGATTCTCAAAGTTTTTGGCCCTTGTAAATGTGAGTGGAGATATACAGGAATCCTCAAGCACTTACATAAATCCCATGACAAAGTAAACAAGCAAGGAGAAAAACGCTAGTCAAGAGTTCTTTCCCCAACAATAGGTGTCTTAGCACTCCTCCAAGTTCTAAACAGAGCTGGCTATCTTTGAAAATACTGATAGATAATAAAATCAGCAGTTATATACCAGAAGCACATAAAGCAAAGCAGAACTTTTACTTATGACCCCAGATCTAGGGATCATCCTCCTGACTTCCAACCCAGAGAACTCTACACCAAAATTCTGGGAATCAATCAGTAAAATGTATCAAATTTACCATGAATGGCACAAAGGTGCCAGCATTACAAATGGGTTAATTACAGCAGCTACTTCCATATTTGCACACACTCAGCCTTCCCTCACAATGCATTTACAGGGGAGGGCCTCTGAGGAAAGGAACTCTGTTTTAATGACATAGTATGCCTTCTTCACCTTCCAAGAGTCTAGCATTATGAAATGAATAGACAGTTAAAAAGTCAATACTGAGCCCTGGCTGGTGGCACAGTGGATAAGGTGCCAACTTGCTAGCCCAAAGGTCACTGGTTTGATTCCCCAGTCAGGGCACATAACCAGGTTGCAAGCCAGGTCTCCAGCCAGGTCTGTAGCTGGGAGCAGGTGAAAGTCAACCGTACATTGATGTCTCTCTCCCTCACTGCCTCTCTCTCTTCCCCTCTCCCTGGAAATAATAAATAAAATCTTAATAAATAAATAAGGGAAATTTTAAAAAGTCAATACCATTAAAAATAAGTGAATGTAATAAACAGAATGCAGCGAGAAACATAGCATGCTAAAATCTGTGTACTTGTAAATGAAAAGAAGAGCTTGCTCTCATCACACTATCTTGGTATCACTAACAGTAATAACCCTCTAGGGCATTATAACTTTTCAGTAGGTATCAGACATAACACAAATTCAATACAATCAGTTAGATGTAAAATACAGACTTAGTAGCCCCAATATAAAGATTAGTTAGTCTAGAACCAGTATATTATTAAGAAGATAGAGGAAAAAAATTGGTAGGGAAAATTGGTAAATGTGATTTTAATTCTAGGTACATAGAAAGTAATAATTGAGCATGAGATCTAAGCTATACTAAATTGACAAAGTCAAAAATTATTTTATATACTCTACAATACATTGTAGGATTTCAAAAACTGTTATGCGTACACATTCATATAAAGGACCTTATTATACTGAAGCAAGCAATTTCTATAGAGCATTATTCTCAAAGTTCAGTTTTCAAAAAGAATTTGTATAACTACAAAAGGTGATGTTATTTTAAAATAACATTAATTAGTGATATTATTTATGTGATGTTACTAGAGAGACCAATATATGACTAGGACTTATTGGTGGCAAACCATGAAAACTTAAGAATCTCAAGAAATGTTCAAATTATTTTAAAAAGTCCCATATAATATCTAACACAGAATCCCATGTCACTTATTATTTGGCACCTACATTTGTAAAAATAATTAATGTCTTGGTATAGTGATAAACAACCTCTGTCCGTTAGGAAAAAACATCAGCCTGATCAAATTGTTCAAATATGCTAAAATTTGACTCATTCTGCAGATAGTTTCCAGTATGATGGAAGAACACAGCCATGTGCCAAAATGAAACATACCTAAGTGCCAGAATGAGGCCAAAATAAGGTTCCTCTTCAGTGGCTTTCATTCTCGGCAGGGCTGGAATGACACAAAGCTGAATAAAGCACCCGTTTGTTCTTGGAAAAGATTGTGGAATTTCCACTGCTCATCATAGTGACCTAGCTCTTTTGTTCTAATCAATTCAGAATAGACTTTAGAATACAGATGAAAATGGAAATGGCCAATATAAGAAAAAAACAATATTGATTCAAATTGTTTATCTGCATTGTATGATGATGGATGAGAGATCAGAAATGATTTGATGTAGCTTGTCTGATTGAACTATGGAGGGTGTGTTTGTCAGAAAATAAGAGTTGACCTGTAGGGTTCCATAGACCAATAAGTAGCTCCTAAACCTCAGCATGTGTAAAGATTCACTTGAAGAGAAGGTTACTGTAAAGATTCCCGGCCTCCATCCACAGAGGGTGTACATCAGTAAGTCTGAGGTGAAGCCCATGAATTTGTTTTGCTCTCCACTTTCTAGGTGATGCTAATTGATGGCTTTAGCCCACAGACCAAGCGCACTTTGAGTAGGGCAGTACTGTCATGCACTATCTCTGCTTCTGGGATTAGCCACCTCTGCATTCTAGGACCCCATCATCACTCAGCCATGGTCACAGCTAAGTCACATGAAAGAACCCAAGCAGCCCTCGCTGGTAGCACAGTGGATAAGGTGCCAGCCTGCAAACCCAAAGGTCACTGGTTTGATTCCCAGCCAGGGCACATAACCAGGTTGCAAGCCAGGTCTCCAGTTAGGTCCATGGCTGGAGGCAGCTGAAAGGCAACCATAGATGTCTCTCTCCCTCTCTGCCTCTCTCCATTCCCCTCTCTCTAAAAATAATAAATAAAATATTTTAAAAAAGAAAGAACCCAAGCAAAAGCTGAGAAATTATGCACTATAAAGGAATCTTGAAAAGCTCTCACAATAAAGTTACTGAAACCAGCCCCATAAAGGCTCGATTTTCTACTTCAAATTTTGTGACACATTAGGTTATCTCCAATTATCTCCAGAGGTGATATAACAGTTTCACAAAATTAATTTTAGGCCATTTTAATTGAACGAGGTTTACAGCTAGAAAATGAATGTAAAAAATTGTTGGTTGAAGTAAAAAGTAAAGAACAGCTGAATCCATTAACTCTGCTCCTATAACCTGAAGCTCTCTGCTTAATTTTGTTAAATTCATTAAGGATTTTGCTTTTAACTTGGACCTTGGGCCTCATTCTAATAGAATGGCAAAATGCTATGGTCAAGTTGCAGGCTATTTATGGAAGGGTAATTACAAATATGTAAAGGCTCTGATGAACTTGTAATGGGCAGTGGCAGGATGGCACCCCCTCCTGCTCCATGGCCAAGGAGATAGACGTCTTATGCGTCCTTCCTTTTACTAACATATTAGCTCCATCAGTCTGAGAACAAAAATGATAGTTCTTAAACACTGATAACTTATCTTTATCTTCAGACTACTGTAATTATTATTTTTAAAAATATATGTTTCCAATGTGGCAGAAACTCTTTCTAGAAACAAACATAAAACTTAATTTCCAGGTCTTGGGGAAAAAAAGCTTCTTCTACACGTATAAGAAAATACTACTCAATATTTCCCCTGAATATCTTTTTGTAGCCTGTTCTGAATAGCTTATGTAATAGTTTGTTTTTATGTCAAACAAGACAAGGAATAAAATCTTACCATCTGCTTACCACAATATGAGATTTAAGGTTTATTTAAAAAAAAATAAAAGCAAATAAGGCATGAGAACTTTTTTTTTTTTTCCTGTCCTTAAAATGCTTACATTATTCATAGGGAGACAAAGCTAATATATATGTCATAAAAATATAGGAAATAAAGGTAAAATGCCTGCCACTGACTATTACTATGAAAGAAATATAAGAAGGAATAGTTACTGTGAATTAAAAGAATACTGGGAAGCTGCTTGGAGGATGTGGGACTTCCACTGGACCTTTTCCATGTGAAAGATTTAGATGGTGAAGTGGAGAAGTCTGGGCATTGTATGAACAAAGGCAAGAAGCAGGGACTTGAAGTGAATGTGTATGTTGGGGGAGAGTAGTACAGGCACCCTGGGGTAAAGGCTCTGTATGGGCTGGAGGGTGGGTGAAATAGTTTGGGAAAAATAGTGCAAATTATAGAAAGTCCTAAAACCAAATAGGCGAAGCTGGACTTGATGAAGTGGGTAACAGGAAGCCATAGCAGATATTCAACAATGATGACATGCTGTCAATTATTTTTGGAAGATCAAGCTAGGAGACTTGAGGAGGGAGAGAGTACAAAAATGCAGCAATCAAGAGGAAAAACAAAAGCAAGTTCAAGACTCATTTCAAGAAAATATGCAGGGGTTATAAATGTACTGAATAAAGAAACATGTAAATGCTAAAAAACATTCCAGTAATCAAATGGTGGGAGGTAGTAAACCAGAACAGCTACAAAGAGAAACCAAAAAAACCTAAAAATAGACAAGAAATATATATATATATATATATATATATATATATATATATATACCTTTGTTATCGCTCCAAGTTGGAAGTTATTTCAGTACATATTTACAAAATTTAGTTATTTCACAAATCAGTTTATATGTATAGTTTGCGAGAGGGTCAATAGTCACAGCACCTAGCAAGAAGTGCAGGTCTGAAGGAGACCAAAAGCAAAAGTAAAACAACTGCTTATAGCTTCTTAGATCACGATCCCTTTGATTTTACCAAAAAAGGAAAAGGAAGGAATGAAAAGGAATTCACTAAATGTGTGTAATGAATCAAATGGGACTGTGTCTAAATCTCTCTTTTACCAGTTTGTCATTTAATAAATACTTAATAAGGACCCATCATGTACACAGCAACGTGGTGGGTGCAATGGCCAAGGCCGACACACCCAAGGTCAGCTGGTGATCCCTCCTAGCTCTACTACATGAGATTCTGTCCTGCCTGCCCTGCTAAAGCACTCATGAACTTGAAAACCAAACACCTAAGGAAAATCATCACGCTCTCCTGAATGAGAACGAAACTGTTTTTAATTCTTCACTAGAAAAAGGGTGAATTATGGGATGACGAGAAAAGCTAAAATTCTTCTGAAAGTGGAAAGTTTAACCAGTGTTTGTTAGAATTCCCTTTCATACAGACTTCCATGTAAGGAGGAACAGCTCTTTCATAGTTCAAAAAGATGTAATCAAACCAGGTGTTGAGTACCAAAGGGAAAAGAGGGAAAGAGGCAGAGAGGGCATGCTTAATCTTTTCACATGTTATCCTCTCAATAAGAGAACACTTTTTTGCCAGTTCATTACAGAATCTGATGACATTTACATGTTCCAGTACATACTCCATTTAAATGAAGGCATTGTGATTATTACAATTAAGCTCCTACCTGAAATTTATAATTATGCAAAAATAAACTGCATTTCTTTATTTTACTTTGCATTCTCCTAAACTGTATTGGTCCAAGCACCTTTGGGCATATCCCCTACATAAACCTACAAGGCAAAAGTACATAAATGAATGGGCTAGGAGCAGCCTCTTCTGTCATTTCTAGTTTTCCTTCCAAGAAAGGAAAATAAAATTAAAAAGTAAAACTAAGTAAAAATAGGCAACTTTAATAGCATCTTTAAATTTTAGGGATTCACTAATTAGAAACTTGAAAATCAAGCTTGTTTGGCCAAAGGCATAGTGAATGGAATTAATACTATAAAAGTTTTATGTACATGCTCTATAGTAACCCAACTTTTTTTTCAAGTTATGGAAATCTTCTGGACTGCAAAAAATACAATAAAAAGCTATTACTAACATGAACAGATTGATTAAACTGACAGAAAAGAGAATAAAAATCAAGTACCATAATACTAAACCAAAGAATTCTTGAACAAATTTCAGAGCAAAACTCCTTAACATAGTAGGACTTCAGAGTAAGCACACCAAATCTCTATTTGCCTTTCATCAGCTAAGAAAAGAAAAGTAAAGTAAGGCAACGCACCAGCCAATAGTGATTTACACAACTAAAGCTCTATTGTCTTTGGCAAAATTCTTTATTTTGAAAAAAAAAATAGCAACGACTCTCGAAACTGTGTTAATACAGAAAGTTTCATTAATAAATGACTTAGAATAACACTTTAAATCGCCCATCCTTTCCATGAGTAAATTTTCACGTTAAAATAGTGTCAATTTTTATAATAGTAAAGTTACAATAAAATTACATGACCTTTTAAAACAGTTGAAGTAAAGTTTTATTTACATATCATCCTACTATGTACCAAATTCGAAAGCTGAACAGTTCTTCATTTTAACATGTGGTTGTGGTACAATTAAATGCATCGGGCAGAACACAAATAAGGAATGGAACGGTAGTATTTGTTCCATCCTCTCTGGATATGCAGATGTTAGATGATCATACCTCACCAGCACACATCTATTGCAACTCACATGTTTCACTTTCCAAATACTCGGGGTTTAAAACAGAGCAGCCCGCACTTTTGATAACATCTGCTACAACAAATCACAAAAAAAAGAGTGTGAAGTCTGATGAATGTTTAAACAGAGCATTTTTTATGGATCAGCTAAATCTTTTCTGCTTTTTAATTAAAAGTAAAGAAAATGGAACTTAATTATCCTGTAAAGATTAGCTTGTGGGCATCTTCCTGTAAATTACTTCTAATTGAAAGCAAATTGTCAAGTGACATTCAAAGTACTGTCCTTTAAAACACAGCTGTTCTACTGCTGATTTCAGTGCATTACAGTGTTTTCTTGTTGCAATATGGCATATTTGAATATTTTAACAACTTCACTGGTTCTGTATAGATTTCCATTTAACATATCTTAATCATATTTCATCCTGTAAAAAAGTTAGCCTCCATTATGTGGTTTGTAGCATCTTGAACCAGCCTATCCAAAGAGGTCCCCACTGAGATTTACTTTCTCAAATTTGTTTGCTGAAAGTACACCCGCATCTGGACAATCAGGGTCCAGGAAGTGCGTGGCTATACAGATTAGACTGCTATCACAACCCAGTTCTTTATGATACCTTTATAATTAAGGCACAGTTTGTTGATGCTTTAAATCCTATATTAAAAGCTTAAATGAAACCATACTGGAAACTGAAAACAATCAATGTTTCAGAATTCAGCATGTAATAAAAACTCCAGTCTTTTTTTAAAAATGTTTTAAATAGATACCTGATGGGCACTTTGAAGAGAGCTAACATTAGGAGTTTGAATGTAAGATCTTTGACAAAAACTAGTAAGAAGCAAATGAGGAATACAAATGCATTAACCCCCTAAATTATGTTTCTGCTACTATTCACTTACATATTTTTCTGTCTACCCACTACTGTGGCTTGGTTACTATTTCTAAGCACTGTAACTGGCTCTAAAGATGTAGCAAGAAATAAAATCAATACGGTCCCTGCCCTAAAGGAACTTGCAGTCCAAAGAGGGAGAAAGAAACTTAAACCTGGATAATTTCTGCTGTCAGGAATGGTTCAGGTTCCTGAACATTGAGTGTTTAAAAACAATCCAACAAACAAAATTACCTTGCCTGTGTGGACTACCTATTTCAGGTGGTAAGTTTTTCTGAAAAGTGAAATCAAAGTAAGGTGACCACCAGTGACAAAGGAAGAAGGCGGTACCGTATACGGTATGGTGCCATTTGAACACAGCCCAGACTAGATTTATGACCGATGGAAGGCACACACACTGTGCAGTATGTCTGAAAAGGAAAGAGTCCCTTCAGGAGAATCAGAAAAGGCTTCTGAGAAGAGGAATTTTGACAATACAAGAGAACAGCTGCAAAAGGCTAAAGTTAGGAAGGTAAAAAATTACTAACTGCCATGTTTGAATATTTACTTGTTTGCTTAGATAGTAACTTGACGCAAATCATGAACCCAAGTAATGCCCACTTTCTTTCCCCAGGTAAGTAAATGATGACCCCAAGCTGTGTATTTAGCGCAAACCCTATGCAATACCTGTATCTTATATTTATATAACAATACACTAATGTTGTTCTCCAGAGTGAAATAATCTATATGAGTTGCCCTCAATGTAACTGATTAGAAGATAAGTTGGTTGGGAGGGAAGTTGGCAGGTAAGCGTAAATGTTAACATTTAATTTTTTTTTTTCAGTAAGCAAGAAGGCATTCTATAAGATTTAGTGCAGGAATAAATCTGAACCACAATTTGGGCTCCGCTTTTCCTGGCAATTTTTTGTGGAGACTAAGAAAACTAGAAAGTAAAATCCTGACACTTGCTCTGCCCAAGCATATCAGCATATCCAGAAAAATAAAAGGAAAAAGAAAAATGGTAAAATGGAAACTTTGAATATTTTTAAAGTCACATCAGAAGAACTGAAAAACAAAATAACAAATGACGAGAACTGCCTGGACTCGTTTACAAATGAAAGTCGTGCTCCTCCTTAGTGTTGCAATGATGTGGGCTCATGTGTTGCCAGTATCGTAAGTACCATTAATTATCTTCATGGAAATTCACTGAAGGGGGTTAAAAAAAACTTTGTCCTATTAATTAATTATATAAATTGTAATTGAGATTGTTTCTATGTAGAAAATACACATTTGACAGCATATAATGAAAGACGTGTTAATCACACACAAAAAAGAAAGTTAAGGCTGTAATGAAGCATAAAGGCTTCTGTTTGAGAAGAGGGGGGTTGTAATCTGGAGCACAGATTCAGGCAGCAACCTAAACTGTGCTCCAAAGGGTACAAAGAGAGAGCTTTTCTCATTCAGTTTCTTCATGCAAATGAAGGATGTTGGGCTAAACCAATTGGGATTGGTTATGTCCATTATGTAAATACAGGATGCTGGTTGTTGAAAGGGATTGGTTTGTTTCAAGGTGAAGAATGAGGATGGTCTGGTCCCCACCACCCCCATAAGGAGAAAGTCAAGTCCATATATACCCATGTAGCAATCATCAATGCAGGATGTTCGTTGTTTGGCCTTGAATTCAGGTTAGCAACAGGTTAGTTGCCAACAGTAGCTCCCAGAACTCAGACATTAGACAGGAACAGGCCCCATCATCTCTTCAATGATCTCCTGACTCCCTTTTAAGGGACCCTCTTAAGCAATGCTCACTCCATTTTCTTTTTCTCTTTTATCCAAAGCAAGCTTATTTTAGTTAGGTATTTAAAATTGTTAAACTAAGCTTTTTTAAATGTTCCTTGTAAATGAAGGAACATTTAAACCACCCAGCAACACACACAGCATAACACTATCCATCATGTTCTGGAGGCGTGGTCCCACACTTGAGATGCATTGAGTTTAGATCAGGAACCGGAAGTATATAATTAAGTTTTGCTTAAAAGAATCATTCTAAATTAATAGCTGTCTCATTTCAACATGCGTAAAAACCACCTGCAGGCTTGTTAACACGCAGATTCCTGGGTCCCAACCCCTCAAGATTCTGCATCATTGTGTCTGGCATAGAATTTAGGAATTTACATTTCTAACAAGCTCCCAAAGGGACACCAAGGCTGCTAGATCCAAGAGAAATGGTAACCTTTTAGCTAAATAATTTCTTCATGAATTAAATACAACATTTTGCTGTTATATAAAGTTGAACCATTTTATCCAAAGGGGAATAGGGTCCCCCATCTTTTCCACAGCAACAATTTTGAATAGCATACGTTCTAAATGAGACAAATGTTCGGCTTGGGAAATGAAGAAGTATCTCTCCTATTAAATATTCCATATTTCATGATTTACATGTCTAATTAGCAATATTATCTGTAAACCAAATTTAATCATTAAATATGTAAAGGCAGTGTATACAATTTCACAGCAGCCCAGATCTCAATGAAAGAATTCCGAGTCAGGATTTTAAATATAAAAATGACCTGATCAGTGTGGCTCAGTTAGTTGGAATGTCATCCCATAAACTAGAAGGTCATGTATGCACCAAGACAGGATGGATGTGTCTCTCTCTTGTATAGATATTTCTCTCCCTCTCTTTCTTCCTCCTCCCTGTTCTCTAAAATCAATAAGCATGTCCTCTGGTGAGGATTAAAAAATAAATAAATAATAAAAATAGGTGAAATAAAATAAATATAAAATTGAATTTGTACCAGAATATTCAAGTTAAATTTGATGTATATTTCACAATAAGATGAAACATGTTGATTTTTATATCAGACAAAAAAATATGACTCAACTTTGTATCCTCCGAAAGTCACTAACAAATAAATGAGTGAATGAACAAAGAAACAGTACATTAACATGCTAAAATACCCAATCAGGGGGAACTTACTCATTTGCTCAGTGCCCTCCAATTAGAATGTATGTAATGTTTTTCTTTTTTCTCCTACTACCTGGAAAAAAGCCATCTTTCCCTTCTTCCCACCAATAAACGTTCATTTGCTCCAGCTCAAGGCTCAGTCGATACGAAGCCTTTCTGTTGAAAATCTACAATATTCTCTCCATCCCTTTATCAGATTGCTTCTTCTCTGAACGCTTTTACTTCCCAAATAGTACATGAACTTTGTAGTGGAATCTTCTGTTTCTGTTTTGCCCTCTAGCACCCAGGACGTACACTCAGTGAGGGGCAGGTTGCCACATTCCTCTCCATTTCCAAACGCCCTCTGGCCCAGGGTGTCACATTGCACCCCTGAATTGCTTTAACAGGCTCTGAGATGGGCTGCCTACCTTCAGCCTCTGTATAAATTATAGCCTGATGATACCATACCCTGCCTAAAAAATGTATGTTGATGTTCAAGAATCAATGAATTCCAGAATTTCTAGGGCATAGGAACTTGAGAAGTCTAATGCCAAAGCTACCAATTTGTTTCCTTATCCTTTCCTTCTGTACACTAACCTCCTAAAGAGTATATATCCTTTAATCCACTAATCTAATAATGCCTTGAAAGTTATCCTTTGAGAAAAACATAAAAGAAGTAAATGACTACCTGCACTAATTTAGTCATTGTAGTATTAGGTATATAAATTGAATAATAGCCAAATACTTTAAAACAGAATGTTTAGATATTACAGCAAATCAGCTGAGAGACTAGACTGTAGAAATGAAAATGAAAATTACTAAAACCATGTAGAAACATAGAAGATATTTCTTCTTATAAGTAATAAAATTATGTCTATCCTAGGATTGCATACATAAATATATAGGAAACAAAAACAATCAGTGAATTAGGGTAGTCAGACATATTTTTGTTATATTGTTTTTATAAAAAATTGGGGTCAGTACACATCAAATAGAGACTTTTACATCTTCTATATCTCCATCTCTGGATTTATTCAATGTATGTAATGAGCTTTATCATTTATCATGATGATCCAAAGTTTCTATAAGGTCTCAAATTATCATAAGTTTTATGTTCATATTAAAGTAAACATAAACTATTTACTGAGAATTTCAATAAAGCTAGTCATAAAAGAGTTTCTGGATGACCGTCAGTTAAGTTCAATTAATCAAACTACCACAAGGTTTATTCCAAGCTATACCTGGTATTGTGTACAAGGATAACTAAGAGCAGATGGGTTTTGTTGTCACTCTCTTTGTTACAAGGTTTGTATACAATCACATTTTGCATTACTCAGGACCTCAAAACTAAATGGGAATTGAGCAGCAGAATTCCAGGCCAATCCTTTGAAAAGGTATGTCTTACAGCTGTTTTTCTTTATTGTTATATTTAAACTTCATATGGATCTAACTATGGATAAATAAAAGCCAGAGTAGCTCCATGAGTGACTTATTCTCATTTCAAAATTCTGGTGTTAAAAAAAAAATATCCAGTACCTAATCAGTTAATATTCATGCATTCAAAGACTTTGCACGTCTACTAAATAATAGTAACCTTAGAAAGGGACAATTTCAACACAGGCTCCTTGGCCTCATTTATCATCTTTTTCTGTAACCTCATAACAGTTCTTTTGGAACTGAGGAATAAGATAAATGGACCCCTGAAAAACAAATATTTACAAACCTTTTGAAAATGCTTTTAAGTAAGGAAGAAAACATTCCTTTATCTATGCTGATCATATGTGAATTCACTACACAGGATCAAATGGAGCGTGTGCCATTCAACCTCATAATCATTTGCAAATAAAATCAATGAATTCCAGCTTTCCAACTTATAACTGAAATTTCAAACCCTCGTTATGTTTTTACATAATTACAAAGCAGGGTGCTGACTTCTTATTCTTAAATAGATTTTTGACTATGTGGATCATCTATCAGTACCTTTCTTGGTTTCCTGTTTGTTGTACAACCCCCATCACCTGGCCCTCCAAAGAAAGGGAACAGGAGATAAAATGCAAAAAAATTAAAAAAGGAAGATTCCAAACCCTGAATATCACTTGGTCATAGCACACATTACCGTTAATGTATATTCTTTTCTTAAATGGAATAAGAAACATTCCTTCTATCAAAAACAATCAAACATATGGAACATTGAATAATATAAACAATAGCCTTAATTTTTCATTCCACATTGCTCATACAGAAAAAGCCATAGGGAAACACATCAGCATTGTGACCACAGCCAGCCATGTTGAAAGTCTGGCACATGTTACTTGATGAGACACTGTGGATATAACACAGAACCCCTCCCCTTAATTCCTCGAAAAGCAATTCAAATCGTAAGATGGTAGATTATAAAGCTTGGCTTCTTGTACAAGTGACTTCATTTAAAGAAGAATATATGAAAATGTAAAGCATGACATAGTCAGCTTATATATATATATATATATAATGGGACACAATGATTCATCAATCCACACAGACTATGAACTGACCTGTGAGGGCTTCAAAAAATGCATCAAGAAGGGAACAGCTAGGGCTTACTTCTATCGGTTGATCCTGCCCCGACATTTTAAACATGTAAATACACACAGGTTTTCTCAATGTTCTCAAGATTGGATGAGCACATTTTAGAAAAGCAGCCCAATAAGACTGTTTTGAGGTAATTTATCAGGGTAGCTCTGTGGCTTAAACATAACCTTTAGTATGTCTTGTTTACTTTATCATTTTTGTTTTCTTTGTTGTTATTTTTAATATAGGAAACATATCCAATGGCGGTAATATGTTTCCCCAATTTCCAAATGAGTGATAAAAACAAGCTACTAATTTGAAGTTTGCACACTTGAATAAGCCGGAAGGGATAAAACAGAAACCATAAGAGAACATAATGGAATGGAAATGGCTTGAACTAACTGCAGTATGGCGAAGCACTCTGACATGTGCCTTGTCCCCAAATGAGGTAAGGTATGTCACTTGCCCACTTTGTGTTGTCTGTCACTGCTGGTTTGCTACGCAGATCACCCTCTCCTGTAAGTGCTACGCGTTACTGAACATTAGCACCTTTACTCGTCATGTTGGAAACAGACCCCTTGGAGACTGGAGAAACAGAATACTGTGATCTAAGGCATTGCCTGGGTTTTCGCACATTGCATATAGAAGATGCATTCATTTTTCACAGTAAGGTTTATGGATGCATCTTACTCACTCTATATGAGAAAATAATGTGTTCAAATAACTGTGAGACTACACCAGCCCTAAGCTAAACCTCATAAGTTCTGAGAAAAGTTTTTTTATTGACAACGATGACTGGAAAATTTTAAGTTCTATATATAGTCTTTTGATTCACCATTAGTAATTTGGGATTTTCACTGTTGAGAGAATAACCACACTTAGATTACTTAAAATACGTTCTCCATAGGGGATGTAAAGGACTTTCAATCAGTTTTTCTATCTGAGGACTAAGGGTTTCCAGGGGATTTTGTATCATCTAAAATTGTTTAAAATTTCCAATAACGTACATCCTCAAATAAGTGAACAAAAGGCCCCAG
Organism: Noctilio leporinus; assembly: GCA_004026585.1. Classification (NCBI taxonomy): domain Eukaryota; kingdom Metazoa; phylum Chordata; class Mammalia; order Chiroptera; family Noctilionidae; genus Noctilio; species Noctilio leporinus. The sequence goes on along the minus strand of PVIW01001621.1, from coordinate 196,794 downwards.
AGTTAACACCTATAGCTCCTCGTTTAAAGCTGTATGTCCCTCTTCTCACCCTGCATTGCATTTAGTTCTGTGTTACACATCGAGTTACATGTGGTTCCCTTCGATTGAATTCGGAATGAGGATAGGAACCATGGTAAAATATACTGTGTTTATGTACCAGATCTTTTAGTAGACATTTCAGGTACATGATTACCCTTTTTAAAACAAGTTTAACTTAATTATTTTTCTGATATTATAATAAAATGTCTCATGTGATGTCTGCGCACATACTATCAAACAGCTTTATTGAGCTGTAACTGATATACAAGAACCCGTATACATTTAATGTGTATGGTATGATTAACTTGGACATATGCATACAGCTGTGAAAACCATCACCACAGTGACAGTCAAAGACATCTGTCACCTCCAGAAGTTCCCTTGTATAGTACTTATTGAATCCCTCTGTTCACAACAGAATCTTTTCCCCTGATAAAATGGGGTAATGAAAAAAGCCCCCTGAACTCAGTCCAAAATGGGTGCTGTCAAGCTGTCAATTACAGAGCTACTCAGAACAATATCTTCAAAAGGAATTAATTGTACCTGTCCTGCGTAAAATAGGACAAGGCAATAAATAATGTAAACATATTAAATTAAATCTATAAATGTCCAACAGAGTCCCTAGCATATGGGAAGGCCCTCAAAAGATTGTTTTCCTTCTCCAGAAGTAATATGTAATACACACATAGCTGCATATCACTAATTTCGAGGGAATGTTTTCAATACAGGAAATAAATGTTTATTGCATTCCCCTCCTATTAAGTTCCAATTCTATGTGTAGCACTTAACACAGTATGGCAAGAACTAAACCTACTTATCATCTACTTATCTACACCTTAATAGTAATTAATGTCTGTTTTTCTTTTCAAAGTTCAAGAGAAAGCATTCAAATACTTGTCAATCTCAGGTACACTGTAGTTAGTTGCTCAGCAAATATTTGTTGAAAAAAATCAAACTCTAAAATCAGAATAGAATATTTAGAAACATGGTACAAAAGCATAATAAAATTGATTTTTAAATAGAAGTGGAGATAATAGTACATTCTAGAGAATGATGAAATCACCAAACCCCACGTGAGAGTTAGAAACAAGTCCATATACTTAAATATACAATTCATTCGGGGATTATGAACAAGGTTATAACAGAACATTTGCATTTCCAATTTCTCTATTACACCAATCTCAACAATAGAGGCACATGAAGAGAACTAGGTTTGATCTGATATGTTTTTCCACACTAGTTGTGTTTGGACAAGTTGGACCGCATTGTTTCCCCTTGAGCCAGTCTGCTCAGGAGAAGATATGAAAAGACCACCTGCTAGCTAGCCAAGCACCTGGAAGAGATTCCATGCCCTTCAGGAAGCATGAGCTTCCCGAGACAGAAGAAATGATGCTACAGCATAAGAGGATTCACAGTGAAGGCACATCTCCCATCGTATCCATTTCATCATGGAACATTTTTGTAAAAAGAACCCCAGCAAGCTGCACATGCTGGCAGAGAATCATGCTCAACATGACTTTTTCCAAAACATAGAAACAAGAATAAAACTACATTTTCACACAAAGCTGCAAAGTACTGAGATATCTGTAAAAGATAGAGGGAGGCTCCAGGTTGTCTGAAAGCATAGTGTTTGGGAATTTATTATTATTGACTGAAATAGAGAAAGTCTTCTTTCCTGGAGATTCTCAAAATTGATCAGCTGGCTTCACTTCATTTAATGTCAAAGTTATTTTCACCCCTAAAGCATAAAAATGTTCTGATATCTTCATACATGTATTAGTTTCCTAATCAATAACGTGTACACAATAGCACAATCCTCTTGTCATTGTCATGGGAATAATGTATGCATATCATAGAATGCAATACAATAATACGATCTTCCTTGATTTGAAGGATCATAGTCACTGTTGGTCTAACTCTCTTAATGATGTTTAAATTAATCATTAATTATACAATAATAAAAAATGTTCATGCATGTAAAGTTAAAGTTGTATAAGTATTGTATTTTTATCAGTATTAGTTATTTTTAAAGTAGATATTTAAACTCATAATAAAACTAATCAGATTCCCCCGCTATACTGTGTATAACTTGATATAAAGGGCAATGGAGCCCTGGCTGGTAGCACAGTGGATAAAGGCGCCAGCCTACGAACCCAAAGGTCGCAGGTTTGATTCCCCAGCCAGGGCACATAACCAGGTTGCAAACCAGGTCTCCAGTCAGGTCTGTGGCTGGAGGCAGGTGAAAGGCAGCCATACATTGATGTGTCTCTCCCTCTCTACCTCTCTCCCTTCCCCTTTTTCTAAAAATAATGGAATAAAATATCTTTTAAAAAAATTAAAAAAAAAAAAAAAGGCAATGGCTCATGCACTTAAAGTTGTGCCATATAAAGGGGCAAAGAGAAATAGATCCAGGGTTTACAAGATCTGAAGTTTATACAGTTGGGTTCCTCTGCACAAGAATACAAAATTACAAACTATGTATGAACATAAATTTTTACTTAGAAAGCAAAATCTCAGTAAATTGCAAATGTTAAAAGTAAGATAATTAGCTCGGTAGATTGAACACCAGCCTGGGAACCCAAGTGTCACTGGTTCAATTCCCAGTCAGGGCACATGCCCAGGCTGCAAGCCAGGCACCAGCCAGGTACCAGCCAGGCCCCCAGCTGGAGGCAGGTAAAAGGCAACCATACATCGATGTTTCTCTCCCTTTCTTCCTCCCTCCCTTCCCCTCTTTCTAAAAATAATAAATAAAATCTTTTAAAAAATAAGATAATTATTTTTCCAGCTCAACTTCCCCTTACCAAGTTCCCAACAATGCCCTAGCCATTCCAAAGGAGCAGAGGGAAAGTTGAGATGGAGAAAATTAGCGATCTTAATCACTTAAAATATTTGAATTTTCAGAATTGTGTAAAAATATTAAAGCGTCTGAACATACCATTTGACTCCCTCCCAAGGCTTCATAAAGAGCCTTGGATGGTGAGGGACTTGAACCTGGGCTTGTTTAGCTTCCAGGAGTTAGCTGTTACTGGTGCAGTAACAATGAGGAGAAGGAGTGGATAAGTACCAATGACAGCAGGCCCCGTTTTTCCACAGGGGGCGTGTTCCAACACCCCCAGGGGATGCCTGAAGCTGGGAACAGTACTGAACCCTATATATTATATTACGTTTTCTCCTCTACACTCATATGTACCTAACAATTAAGTTTAATTTATAAGGTAGGCAAATAAGGGATTAACCACAATAAATAATAAAATAAAATAGTTTAACAATATACTATAGTAAAAGTTACATGCATGTGGTCTTTTTCTCAAATTGTCTGAGACTCAAACTGAAACAAAGACGGCTACTACAGATGACTAACAGGAGGGTCACAAGGCCTGTCCCAAAAGTGTCAGGCCAATGTCAATATAATAAAACAGTTTGTATGGCTGATACTCTTGAGACAGACTTCATGCAGCATACTCTGTCCACAGAGATGATTCTCGTCCTGGGCAGGGTACAGCAGGATGGCTTGGGATTTCATTATGCTACACAGAACGGCACAAAATTGAAAACTTATGAATTGTTTATTTCTGGAACTTCCCATTTAATATTTTTGGACTGTAGTTAGCTGCAGGTAACTGAAACCAAGGAAAGGGAAACTTCAAATCAGGCGAAACAACTGTAAATCCTCCTAGACTTGAACGGAAAGACTTAAAAATATTCTAAGGCTAATGTAGGGATTACAAAATCTCCCAGAAATCTACCCCTTCTTTGCCCCTTAACTCCTCAACTACCGTCACCTCCACCTTCCAAGAATCTATTGAATAATAACTCCAGCAAGGAGTTATCTAGGCAAACCTTTACTTGCTTTCTTCCAGTGACAGGCAGCTTTCTACCTTTCCATAGAAGCCATTCCACTTTGAACAACTCTGATTGCTCTACTGATACTGAGCCCAAATCTTCCCTCAGTGGGTGGAATGCAGACACAGACAGCCCCTTGAAAGTATTTCTTCTGACCTACTAAGGAAGCTAATCTTTTTCAACATGAGTTCCTCAGAGCCCTGAACATAACTCTCATTAGAAACCTATCATTTTTCCTTTTCTATTAAATGACCCAATCCCTTCAGCTATTGCCTGGCAGGTAACATCCTCCAGACATACCTGAGTTTTGAGAAGGGCATAGACATTCAGCATAATATCCAAGAGGTGATTGGCCAGTACAGAGCACAGGAGGATTCCTTGTTAATTGCCTAAGACTTCAGAATCTTCCAGACTGCCACTACCATTGAAGACTCACAGTTCATTGAAACACCTATGAACTTTTCATTGGAGCTGCAATGTTATTAAATGTTGTTAACAGCTTTAGGATATCCTTCAAGCTTGTAGAGTTTTTAACTTGATGCTATTAATTCTTGTTTCCCATTAAAAGACAGTAAAACCCACTGAAACAAAAATGACTCAAGTTTTTTAGACATGTAGTAAGTAGGCCCCCCTTCATCTTCAGCTCTTAGGTCTCTCTCCAGATCAGTGACATATTTTTATTGGTTGGTGTACTAGACCTAGAAGTTTAAGCATGAGAGGTGGAAATTTACAGAGATTAAGTAGAAACCTAGAAGCACTTTACTCCACATTGCTGCAGTTTTCATTCAAAAATAAAAAATTAATTCATAACATTAAGTATAAAATTGGTTTTTTCTCTTTCAAATAGAATCAACACTATTGCAATTGATAAAGAAAGAGCAAGTCTGTTTTTTTTTTCTTGGCTTGTTTTAGGGTGCTTTTTTTTGGTTGTTATTTTGTCAGGTTAAAATAAACATAAGAAGTAACATTCACTTTAAGGGGTTCTTCAGCCCTTCCCTGTGACTCTCAGAATCAGCTTATTTTCCCTTAGGTAACCAGGCAAGTCCAAATGAAAATATTAATGTTCCATTATTGCTAAATATCTAAATGTCTCAAACATTTCTCATAAATTATATTATGTTTTCTCCTCTACACTCATATATACCTAACAATTGAGTTTAATTTATAAGGTAGGCAAGTAAGGGATTAACAACAATAAATAATAAAATAAAATAGTTTAACAATCTACTATAGTAAAAGTTACGTGTATGTGGTCTTTTTCTCAAATTGTCTGAGACTCAAACTGAAACAAAGATGGCTACTACAGATGACTAACATTAGGTGACTAAAGATTCTGAATCTTTTTTCAAATTACCCAGCTATACTCAGTTGTTTTTTTTTTTTTCTTTCTTTTAGTGACAGGTCCTTTCAGGATTCTACTGTGCTACCTAATTGTTAGATAATTTCTAAAAGAATATGACAACACCTGCTCTCACCTCTTAACCTCTTTAGGCTGAATTTGAATGAATGATTAAGAATACATCATCACGCTTGACTTCCTCAAAGGAGATTTTGAGATTACAACCAATGTATGTGGCAGAAAGGTTAACTTATCACTTTAATATAAAACAGATTTCTTTATAATCTCCATATTCATGAAAACAAGAGATTTAAAGTATCATTAAGAGTGCTGATGTCTTTAGAGAGTTTTGCCAATTGATCTATTCCTACTTTAGAAGGTCCTTATCCTCAGAAACATAAAAATCTTCAGAAACATAAAATCCTTCATGCATTTACAATTTGGGGATGATTTTGTTTTGCTTTTTCCCCAATGATCTCCCTGAGAAGAGGCTTACATTAACTGGCACTGGCTAAAACTGGGCCATTTCACTGAGCCCTCTTCAGATACCAGCAGTGAAGAAATTCTTCCTCCAGAAGCCCAATAAATCTTTTGCCTTGACTACAAAATTGTAATCTTTCAGAAAGTTCCTGAAGTCTTTTGGTCCCAAGACACTCCCAAAAAGCTCCACAGGTTCTGAGGTCACACATGTCCACTTATAGCAGGCAGTGATGCATGTTATCCGAAATGAAATTAAAATGGAAATTGAAGTGGAATTAACATGGCTTCAAATCTAAAACTTTCACAGCTGCTACTACAACACAATAGTGATACTGGTCGATACAGAATTTCCATGAGTCACCACTTGTTCTAATCCATCATAAATGCCCATTCAAAGGGAAAAATATATATACCCACATAAAAGGAGAATATATTGTGTTAATGTTACATATATTTACATAATGTTTTATACGGGAAACTATCTCATATTGACACAATAATGTAATTATCAGTGTGATTACATTAATCCCCATTTGTTAAAAAAGTATGCATGTAAATCAGTAACATGTCTGAAAACTCATTGTTCCCTGCCTGAGAACAATGATCATTATTTTAGGTAGAATGGTGTATCTCTCCTAGAATGAAAGTCCTCTGCAGGTATTTTCCGTGACTGCACTCATAACTACATTATCCCTAGAACCTAACTCCATTTCTGACATATTTCTCCTCAAACAATTTGCTCAATAAAGTCTAATGATCACAGACATTTTTCCTGGCCTCCACACCATTAAAAAATGTAACAACTTTCATGCGGGCCATTGGGGAATTTGGGTGGCATCTGTGATCTCACTCTTGAGAGTAATTCCCAGCAAAATTACAAGGAAAGATATTCATGTGACTGCCCATCAACGGCACCAAAGTTTCAGAAATTTTTGTTTAACAGATAATTCTAAGGACCCCAAGAGTCTCATTTTGTCACATTACTCTATTTGGTTTCCTTTGTAACACTTAACCCGATCAAGAGTCTCATTTTGTCACATTACTCTATTTGGTTTCCTTTGTAACACTTAACCCGATCAGAAATTACACTGTGCACATACTGTGTCACCATTTTGTTGCCTGTTACCCACTCCTAGGGCATACATTCTAACAGAAGAGAGAACTGACCTTCCTAGGGCACAACTAACCTTCATCCAGGGGACAGAGCCATGAAGAATCAGAGAATGATGACAACACATATATGTTAACAGAATAAACAACATTAGAAAATACAGGATACACAATGCCTTAATTGGCAGCTTCCCTTATTTGTAAGACACATCAGTGAGTTTTTCCAAAAAAGAAAAACTACTACAGCCTTAAATAAATTGAATGGGTTTAAAGCAATCTATGTTTTGATTGTAGAAATATTAAAACATAAATTATAAAACATAGAAATATACTGAGGCTTTATTGTCTCAACTATCAGTCAAGATTTATATAGTTGTCAGATTCTCTCACCAGCATTGGTTAAAGTCATCCTACTATGTGGTAAATCCTATGAATTATAAGGAAATAAAATATTTTTGTTGCCCTGAGCAAAGGTCTGAGTGATGACTTTCCAATTCCTCCTGGGCTTTTAAAATTGCAGAAATTAGCTGTTGGCCTCAGAGATTTTTAGATTACAAAACCCAAATGTAGCCCCATGGTCCCATTTTACAGATGAGAATTAAGACCAAGAGGTTCAGGTATTGTTCTCCAGGTTACTTAAAAAGCTCAAGATGTCTCTCACCACCAGGTCTCCTTTACCTTTCTCAAGAACTCCCCATTTTTTAAGGAAAAACACTTTGTACAGTGAATGGCACATAAGAAGAGATCAATAAATGAGTTTCCTGTATTCCTAGGTGTATATTTTCTGAAAATAAGTAAATAAAAAAACTAAAATCTCAGCCCTGGTGGCACAGTGGGTAAGGCACTGGCCTGAGAACCCAAAGGTCACTGGTTCGATCCCCAGCCACAGCACATAATGAGGTTGCAAGCCAGGTCTCCAGCCAGGTCCTTAGCTGGAGGCAGGTGAAAGGAAACCATACGTTAATGTCGCCCCCCTTCCCTGCCTCTCTTCCTTCCCCTCTAAGAATAATAAATAAAATCCTTTACAAAAATTAAAATTTCAAATCCTGTAATACAAGGTCTGTCCAAAAATTCCAGCCATTGTTAATATAAAGAGAACAGTTTACATGACATCCATGTAACCTGGAAGCCAAGGAGAGGGGACTAGAACACACAATGTGTGAACAATGATGACTTCACTGTACTAGTCAGTGAGGTCAGTAGATGCCATTGAATGACATGTGTACTGTGGCTATGACATTCAAAATGACTGAGCAAGTAGAGCAATGAATCTGCATCAATTTTGCATTAAGCTTGAACATTCTTCCATGGAAACTATTCACATGATTCAGAAGGCCACAGCTCTGGGCAACTGATGATTGGCAGCTTCATCATGATGTGATACAAAACTCATGCATCATGTCTTCTGCAGAGTTTTTGGCAAAACATCAAATCACCCAGGTGACTCAGCCCCCTGCAGCCCAGGTTTGGCACCCTGCAACTTCTGGCTTTTCCCAAAACTCAAATCACCTTTGAAAAGGAAGAGATTTCGGACCATCGATGAGATTCGGTATAATATGACAGGGCAGCTGATCATGAGATGGAGACCTGTGTGAGGTCCCAGGGTGCCTATTTTGAAAGGGACTGGGGCATTATTGTCCTATGTGCAATGTTTCTTGTACCCTTTATCACTTTAAGTAAATGTAGCTACTTTTCATATTACATGGCTGGATATCTCCTAGACTGACCTCTTATATGTTGTTAGCTCTATGGATCTTGAGAGATCTCCTTTACAGCATCAGTTCTTATACCATGAGAAATTGCACAGCTGGAAACCAAGAACTTTTCTCCTTTAAAGCTCAAAGTAAGTTTTTGCACTGAAATATTATAGATTTAAAAATAAATAAATAAATGCGAAAGAGAAACAGAAAGGAAAGGAAGGAGAGCAAGCAAGAGAGAGAGACCGTGAATGTGGGAGAGAGGTTAACCACCCAGGAACTCAGCAGGTTTGTCAAGCTCTAGATTCCATTTGAGCCCACATTGTAGAGTTCAACTCTGATCTAACTACGAGCACCATTTTGGGGGCATCTGTTTGCAGATGCAGTAGAGTTATCAATCCGAACAGACACACAATCCGGGTCCAATGTCACTTCTCCTCATTATGTTAATAGTTAATACATGCAAATGAAAACACTCTAGCAATTTGATTTCTTTGAAGATAGTTTGCATATTGTCTTAGCCGTAATGACTGTACACTTCTCTCAGCCTCCATTTATGCAAGGATAGCTTAGCTCGTTTTTATCGGCTCAAATTCATTTTGGCTCCTATTGGAACGTGTGTGCATGTTTCTTTTTTACCTTTTACCTAATTACCATTCAGGTACCATAAGCAGATTTTTCATGCTATTGGTGTTTTTCTTAATTAAGAAACAAATGAATTCTCCCTAGCAAAAAGATGGAACAGCAGAGTAAGATGCCAGGGGCTGATGTTCTGTTTCTTAATTGAAGCAGTTCAATTGTTTGGTGTTCAGTGGTGGGGGCAGATATGTCGTAAGTGTAGAATGTTAATAGTACAAATACAAAAATAACCTAAAACTACTTTTAAAAATAAAGAACGGATACAAAAAAATTGCTGTAAGAGCTTGGAAACATAGATTTTTATCCGCACATTAATTCAGACAGTAACCAAGTAGCTTCATTTACAAATCCCTCACACTTAGAAAGTCTAAGGTTCCAACCTCAGTCCTGGGAGAGCCGCCTGCCCTTCTTTACTTGTCTAGTTAACTGGACCTTCCTTCCCCACTTATTTGCTCTTCTTTGATTAAGGAAGCACCCAGGGGAATGATTTGTTTCTTTAATTTGTGAATAAAACATTTCTCTTTTAATTGACAATTTTTTCCAGCCCACAAGAAAATCTCTGTAAGTGTTTCTACAGCTGTAACATAAGATGCATGAAAATTCATGGAGATAGTTTTTCCATTTCTCTTGCAGTGATGAAAACTTGAGGGAATCAAAGTTTTAGAAGGAAGTTAGGTGTTTACTCACTTCTATACTGATGGCGCAGATCTGAACTGATGAATGACATGTTTTTCTCTAAAGAAGCTATGAGATACTCCTTCACTCATCTCTATTCCTTTCTCAGATTAAAATCCTACCTTATAATTTAGCTCAAATTTTAAACATGAAAATCCACAGTTGTATCTTAAATATGCTGATTAAATAAGAAGCATCATATAGACTGGTGTTTTGTTAATAGAAAAAATATTTTTAAAAAGTCTCTAGGTGTCAATTTCTAAATTACTGAGTTTCTATTGATATTGCTAACATTATACTTGCTATCATTAAAGTGTCTGAGTTATGTATGGGATAAAGCTAAGAACCAAAAGGTAAAAATAAAATTTTTAAAGATTTTATTTATTATTTCCAGAGAGATAGGGGTAGAGAGAGAGGTAGAGAGGGAGAGAAACATCAGTGTATGGTTACCTTTCACCTGCCTGCAGCTACAGACCTAGCTAGAGACCTAGAATGCAACCTAGTTACGTACCCTGCCTGGGGAATTAAACCACAGACCTTTGGGTTTGCAGGCCAGCACCTTTGAAAATAAAATTTAATGTATATAAATAATAAATCTGTGAATGAAACATATTCCTATGCAGTTTCTTTCTATGTGGAGGAAAAAGATAATAATACCCTATTTGCTTCATCATAAGTACCATTACTACATATGCACAGAAAGAGTAACCCTTATTAAAAACTCATATTTTATGATAATATGATATATATAATGAAAAATACCTTCAGGTTGCTCTGAGAGCATAATTCATGGTTTTATTAAAGTAAGTAAATCATCTTCATTTGAGGTGATTTTTAAAAATATTCCATCAAAATACAGATACTATGTCACAAAGTCTCCCAATGAATGTCAATGGGACAATTTGAAAAGAGTTCATTAGGGAAAAGAAGGTCTGAGAGAAGTGACTTTGTAGCCCACAAAATCACTCATGTACATAGAAGAAAAGATCATTTGTATAACCATTATAAATTTGAGAATCCATATTTCTGTGAAAAGCATAATACAAATTTCAAAAAGTGTAAATAACTCACAAAATCTAAAATCCTATGAAACCGCCAATGAAGTCCTTAATCTGATTGTTTTTCATTATACTACTTTTACAAAACTGAAAAATGACCAAAAATAGATTTCCATGTCTATTTTAGGCCCTAATAATATTAGAAGAGGGCCTAGTTAGTCCACTTAATAGTCACTCATATAATAAAATACTACATAATATTCAGTTGAGTTGTTCATGAAAACTCTTAAGTAAGATCTAGGGCAATTCCTTTATTTTCCTCACTTTCTTGAGCTTCTATAATATTAGGATGATTTGGAAAAGGGAAAAAGGAAAGAATTACGGAGCTTTGATAATTACAGATTCTATGCATACAAAATGTAAACTAGAATGAGTATTTTTCTTAAAAGTGCTTCTAAAACTCATGAAATTTTATTATTTCTTCAGTCCTCAAGTAAATCTCAAAATGTTTAAACAGTACATTTGCCTACCCCTGCATCATGTGAAGCCCTTGGTGCCTCCCCCTCCCCCAGCGTCTGATTTGCTAACATGGTGTCCCTGCCAAATTCTTGGCATTGGAAGAGAGGGGGAAGAGGCCATACCATAAAGTGTTGATAATGAGGAGATAGAAATAGCAAACCAGCTGGATTGTCCTAATAAAGTATGTCTGGGATTTAGAGACACAACAACTATGTGTTCAGGTCATCCAAATGCATTTTAACCAACTGGTTACTTTGGTGACCTTTTTCAGATACTCCACCCTGGAGCTTCCTAAATAAATGTTGTGTATTAACTCCAGAACTGTCTCAGGAAGAAAAATGAAAACAAACAAAAATACCTTACTACTCATGTTTTCTAGTGATGATTATTATATTCAAGGTAGCTTATGTTATTTCATAACAAAAAATTAGACATGATGATCTGTAACAGATTACATATACTTTTAAAATATTTACTAGCATAGAGTTATATACTATGTGTGATGCAAGTGTTATATTTTAACCATAAATATGTTTTGTAAAGATTTCCCATTGAAGCTTGAAATATCTCCTACCTTGGGGAGAAAACTTTAAAAATTACTTTAAAGTTGTCTGAGCAAAAAGCTTCAATTATTTAGACTATTCAACATGGTCTATCTATTTACTCCAACTAGGGATACTATTTATAAAAGAAGAATACACTTCATTTAAATGTTTATCCATTAAAATATGCAAACCAAAGACCTTAAATATGTATTTTTAGATACTTGGAGATATTTATCATTATAAGAGAACATTTTTTTACATGGATTCTATCTCGAGATGCTCATGATAAAGCAAAATAATTTACTAGCATATGCCTGGTACTCTTTGCCTGTATTAATCCACTTAATCCTCACCATAGCACTTCTATAAGTTTCTTTAATAACCTCTTCTTAAGAAATGGAGAAATTGAGTCACAATGAAGAAACTTGTTCAAGGACAGGCAACAAGGCAGTGGCAGAGCTGGGACTGAAGCCCTAAGGTAAGACTCCAAAGTTCTGAAAGAGTGCAACACACTCCCTCTCTAAGGTGTATTGTACACTGTATACGTCAACTGTACACCCTTGTATGCTCAAGGGCTATCCCTGGGCAGCCACTTCACTTGTGTCTGGAGGTTAATGTGTACAGTCTGTAAGTTGACCTATGTGCTCATTTTCAAGTAATAGCTTGAAAAGTTACTTCTTAGACTAATTCTCAGTCCTCTGGGCTAATACATTTCCACAGGATAGCTGAGGAAGTGCACCAGGCCATCTGATCGGCACACACTGCGTGTGGCACACTACCTAATTCTGAAAATAGGTCCTAGTAACATGCAATTCTAATGACTTCTCACCCCAGAAACCAGTCATCCTAAAAATGTTATATAGTCTTCTGGGTGGAAGTATTTTTAACTAGATCATCTTCAATAATTTCTTCTACTATGCCTTGGTCTGAGTCTATTTTTGGTACCAACCACTAACTTTATCATCATGAAAACCACTTGTGGCTTTTCAACACTTGACAGCTGGGACATCAGCAGACCTTGTGGAAGCAGGGGGCTGGATCCACTCTGCATTTGTTTTCCTTTTACACCTTTGGATCTTTAGGAATAGAATTCTTGACAATAAGACATACCTCAAGAAGCCAAATCGAGTGGCTTTTTTCCAAACAAGTTCTCTGTTAGCATACAGTCATTGATTACCACCACTGATTAGATGAATTCACTTCCACTGGACCATGCATCTCAGCAGCATTCCATCCAAACTGAAAATGGAACATTCAAAAACATTATAAAATCTTCTACTGCACCATGGTTTTCAGAATCCATGAGGATAAACTGAATGAAACTGACTTTTTGATTACATGAGCTGCCAAGACTGAAAATATTTTTAAAACCCTGACAAACTTAGCAAGATATTATGTTCGGGATATACCTTTTATAGGTTTAGGTTCCTTCAAATGTAAGAAACAAATCTTTGTTTTCAGGTTATAATTTCCACCAATTTCATAAATTACTTCTATCCTAACTTTATGCTCATGCCTTTAAAATTATTTGTCAAGAATTCAACATAGTTTATTTTCCTTCCACTTAGTAATAAGTTATCAGAGGGAATTTCCAGGGGCATTTACGAATTAAGACATTCGTTGTTTTTCAGAGTGTCCTTCCTAAATGCCCCTGAAATTTAAAGCTTTCATCAAAACCATGTCCAGGTGCATCTGCTTTCACTGCTGCTGCTGCTTCCCACAGACACGGGAGATAGTTCGGAAGATTTTCAAGGGTACAAAAATCATTAACAATGTGCAAAAAGAGCAACATATTTGGTCCAGAACTAATTAAAATATCTCCAAATATAATGATCTGGAGAAAAATGGCAGGCTTCTTAAACCATTTGGAAGTTAAAACTCTAACTACAGGTTAAAAATGAGCTGATTCAGGCCAAGCAGGACAAGATTTCCAAACTCAGGAAAATGACATCCTGGGATCACCTTTTTTCAAAGAACAGCCTATAATAAATAGTACATCAAATTTTAAAGAAATATCTTTTATCCAAAACCTAACTACCATACATTGTTAATCTGAGATTAGTAATATAGCCATGACATGCTGAGAATAGAGAAATACTATACTTGAAAGGGCAATGCATTTAATGTTTTTCTCTGTGCTATTTCCTTTTCTAAAGTAAAACTAAGTTGAATCTTCACTTAAGTGCTTATTTTTAGTATATTCTTATATTAAGCTTAATGAGGAATATAGAAAAAATTTACCATAACTATTCTCCCTCACAGTCATCTGAATTAGACATTCTGAAATAATTTATCACATATTTTTCCATCTCCTATCTTTTCTTCTCAACCCCCCAATATATTTATATCTTCCCAACTACACAAATGAGAGGGAAAATGAGCAATTTAAAACTTAATTATAATGATAGTATATACTTGACTATTTTCTCTACCTCCTCCACTTACTCCTGCAACAGAGGTGTTAGTAGCAGTGCTAGTAATGGTATGAGAATATGGACATCTATACTCTACTTCAAACCCCCAGACCGAATTCCAAGAGAAAAGCATCATCAATAATTTCAGACACTTTTTTCAAGAAAAAATATATACTTTATATATTCTTTCATTTTGGAGATGCCATGTTGATTTTTTTTTTAACTTCATAAGTCTGAAATATTTCCATATCAGCATGGACACATCTGCATCATCCTTTATAACATATAAATTAAACTGAGGGTTGTACCTAATTTTATTTAACCAATCCCTTACTAATGGACATTTAGGGATGTCTTGTTTCTTTTTTTTTTTTTTTTTGCTATAACTACCCATGCTTGAATGAACACCCAGATAAGGATTTCTGTGAGATATGTGGAATGGTGTGGTCAAAGAATGTATTTGTCATGTTAATTGCTATAAACTGCCAAATATTCTTTCAAAGAGATTTCAACAATTGGCCATCCCAGTTATAACAACTCAGCCTAGTTGCTATTGAACATTTATAAAACTAAGCTAATGCATACAAATGAAGGGAAAGCTACTACCAAAGAAAATCTCATGAGTTAAGCACAAACACTGCTCTGTTCATGCATTTTTGCATGTGCCATCTCACCTCAATAAAAGATCCACACTAAACTACTGCAAACATGGAGGGATTGTTTTAGCCATCAGCTACAACATGGTTATTAAATCTACATCTAGAAGTCACAGGGTGGCACAGCCATCTAAGGTTGAATGTGAGAGAACAATAATGGCTAAACTTAACAAAGAAAAATTGACTAAAATCCAGTCAGCTCACGAGCTTCTTGCACTCTCTTATTACTAAATTATAATTTGGAAAGGTCATGCAATTATCAAGCACATCCAAAATACGCTCATCAGGATCCATTTCTTTTTCATCTGCAATGGTTGTCAATTACCTAAAGGGTGAGTTCATGTTCTTTTACATGACACAAAAGAGTCTGGTCCCAAAGCAGCACTCAGCTGCGTTCTCTGTCACTCTTTTCCATGTTCTTTCATCTTTGGGCACAACTGCTCCCTGGACCTTGAAGATGCCATGCTCTTTAATGTCTTTCTCCTCTTGGCCAAGCTGTTGCTTCTGCCAGGATGTAGTTCCCTCTGTCCTAAATGGATCTCCTACCTGTCCTTCAAGACCCCGCTTAGAGTAAAACCTTATCCTAGAGGCTTAGCCCAGTTCACTGAGACCTCTTTGTGTTGGCATCACTTTACACCTTGATCTGTCATGAATAGATTGCAGTGCACCTTAATGGTGCCTTTCTCATTCACTATCCAATGGGCTGCCTGAGGGGAGAGGCCATAGTTGGTTCATTTTTGTATTCTCCCCTCCCCGTGGCCTAATATGGTACACAGGGTTGGTACTTACTATGTGTTCGTCTCATGACTATTGAATGAAGAAGTAGAAGTTAACTTAATTTAACTTAAAGCATGCAGATAACTCTTTTTTATCTTGGAATGAAAATTGCAAAGCCACCTCTGTCAAAAGATATACCACAGGAAATGTTCATTTAAATAAATTGTTCAGTCACTCATTCAGCTAACATTCTTGGAGTGTTAGCTAGGTGCCCCGCAATGGAAGGTACATAAGTGAACAAGACCAGGTCCTTCCCATTGAGCTTACAGTCTAGTGAAAAATCATCCAATAAACAGGGAAATATACTAATAAGTAAATAAGTAATATCATTCCAGATAAGCATCAGTGTAATAGAAATAAAATAGGGTAAGTGGGCTAGAGGGCAAATTGAAGCATATAGGGAAAAGAGAACTTCAAATAGAATCCTTTTCCAGAGAGCTGGCATATGAAATGAGAAGTGGATGATAAGGAGACGATCAAAGCCAGGGAAATAATGTTACAGAGAGGAGTAGTTTGGCATGTTCAGTGCCATGAATGCAATGGTTTATGGGGGCCAGATAGGGTAGGGATTGGTAAAAGACAAGGCACAACATGATGGTCTAATTGGTGACTGCGTCAGACAGGAAGGCAAGGAACAGATCACTGGGGATATGGTGGGCTGTGATAAAAAAAAAAAAATAAAAAAAAAAAAGGCTCGGATATTAATTGCAAAGGAAATCCACTGGAGGGTTTAAAGCAGCAGGGTGATAGGATTTGATTTTGTTTTTGAAAAAATTATTTAATAAATAAAAATAATACTGTTCTTATTTTATATGGTGACATTTTAAATGTAGTCAGTGATCATACAGACACCTATTCAGAAATTCTTTTAAAGTGGTCTTAAAGTTTGAATGGGACTATGAAGCGCATTGAGTATCTCATTAAAACCTCTTCCTAGAAAAATTTTTGAACACACAAAATTTTGCATGAAATAGCTGGATACTATAAAATCCTTCAAAGCCTGTGAATTCCAGGCTAAAACTTTCTACTTAATGTAGCCTAGCTAGTTTTCATTCACAGGATAATAAGAACAACATGCAGTCAACATGGCTCACCTCTCGTAATACCTAAAAGCTTATTTCTCAATATAGAGAACACTCGTATTAACCATTCTAGAAAAAACAGATCCCCAAAGAGCTTTCCTAGTAACATCCCATACCTGAATCCTATTGCTGTATTTTCTTCAAAATGGAAACTTCCAAATCAAGGGTGAAAAACGTGAAAGTGAATGTTAAACTAATCAGTCTAGTCACTCCACCTCAAACTTATGCTCTTCCCTAAATGATATTTCCACAGCCAGAGTACTGATCAAGAAATTGGAGCCTAGAGGACCAACTAGCTGATTGTTACTTCCTGCTTATAAAGATTGCTGTTTATAACCTGACACTCTTTCTCATTTGTCAGCTCTAATTTTCCCCAATGTATAATTAGATATTTTTTTTTTAAATACAGCTTACCCATATGCAAAATAAATAATCAGTTCAAAACACATAGAATACCTAAGACAAAGCAACAACAACAACAAAAAATTAAAAAGGGTTGACAAGAAAGTATTAATCTATGGTAGACTGTGTGTGTGTGTGTGTGTGTGTGTGTGTGTGTGTGTGTGAGTGCACAGAGAAGTTACTAAACTTTAGAGAGGTGTTTATAGTTCCTAAAAAAATCTCTAAATACAATCAAAGCAATTTGCATTTGACATCAATCATACCACTTCAAAACATCAGTTTTACTGAACCATTAAGGAATGTTATCAGATTTACACAGCAATTGTGTAAAAGAAATCACTTGTTTTCCCTTTTCCCTGATATAGCAAAAGTATTGACCCTTACTATTAGCTTGCACTAGTACACAGTACTACTGGAATCCCATAAGTAACATGGCCATCACAGCAGGATCACTAACGTGCTTCTTTTCACTAAAGATGTTTTCCACAAAAGTTTTTGTAATTGTAAAGATTCCTCCTTATGCTTTAGATAGGATAGATAGATGATAGATAGGTAGGTAGGCAGATAAATAGATAGATTAGATGATAGATAGAGTTTTGCCCCATGTAAATATATGCAGATGAGACTAGGTCATTTTCTTATGGCATCTCTCCTGGAAGTATTACCAATCACTGCTGAAATCACCACCACCAGCCTCCTTCCCTGATCTCTTGTTATGAGAACCACATCAGATTTTGGAGCAAGTCTTTTCATTCAGTACTCCACCGTACCCTCTGCAATACAGCAACTTGCAGAATTCATCTTGCTGATATTCAGCCCACAGCATTAGCTGAGACTCAATTATCCTTTGGAGATCTGACCCTAAAACTCAGAGAAAAATGATATATCCCACAAGATTTCCTGAGAGTATCAAACTGTCCTAAATTTAAGTTCAAATCAAATCTGTCCAGAATCCAATACTGTAACAGTTGTACTAATTTTCATGACTAACACTGGATAACATTTTATTCTAAAACTAACTATTCTGATTTTCTCTCTTTTCATTTGTTTGTTCTTTCTTTCTTTCTTTCTCTCCCTTCTTTAAAGAATATTTATCCTATTATTTGCAAACTCAAAAGTGATCTATAGCATTGTTCTGCAGTAGCATATAAACTACCTAATTCAAATATCTTTTTAGATCATTTCAATATGTCAAGAATCTGGTGTTTTCCATGATTAAGATATAATTGAACAAGCCAATCACCAGAAAGAGTCAAGCATAATCATTCACCAACCACAGACCTACATAGAGAATAAAGTTCTCCCATTGTGCCTACCAAGGTATTCCCAAATCCTGACATATCTAAACTGTGTACTAGAATGTTTTTTGACCTACACTTCTCATGACCTGTAATACCCAAATACCTGGAACTGAAACTCTAGATTAATTTATGTTGCAATTTTCCCCTTAGAAAATCTGTATTTCTCCATAAAGAGTAATTTTTAAATAAGTTTGGCCAGTTTATGTATTACAATTATTTTTACATTACAAAGTAATGATATAATATGCATCATATATTGCAAAGGAGTATATAAAATACCACATAATTATTAAATGAACATATGCTCTTGCTTTTTATGACATAAATCATGTAAAAGCATTAAATAAAACAGGAAGACAGTCACACACTTCTATTTGTAGACTGAATCTTCATGCCTTTAAGTGACTATGAAATGTTAGGGCTTGGACCTAAAAGAGGAAGAAATGAAATATTAATAATGTCCCACCTTGTGGGAGCTCAGCATTGCTTGCCACTCCACAGAAACTGACCTTTTTGTCCTTCAGGCTTGCCTACCAGGCCCCATCTTCTATCTCAGAAGCCAAATCATCTGATCCCAAACTAACTGTCAACTGCCTGCGATGGTGGGAAAGCCAGACATCAATCAATCAGGTTTTATCAGACGCTCTCTTCGTTTCTCCGTTGTGCTCATCTTATCACCTGACCCAGTTGTAGCCCTGACTTCAGAAGCTTAAGCAACTTGATGACAAAATATCTGCCTGTTTGTCCAAGATGCACATTGTTAAAAAGTGGGCTGATATTTTTAGCAGTGACCTCATATATTTGCAAATGAACTCGTGAATATTTCAGGGCTCCACAAGCCCCATGTTGGTCAGTCTTTCCTGCACACAGAATCTGTTCTTGGCTGTGGGAGGCCCAATAAATTCCAAATATGCAAGAGTCCTCAGGTACAAATCAAATGTCATTGTAAAATGCGGCTATTTATGTCAAGGTAGGCAGAAAGGTTATCAAAATGAGAATTTTGGGGTGTCACTTCAAGATGAGAAAGAAAATCTAATTGATAAATGTGCAGAGTACAAATTCAGGCAGTTTTATCCCAAATAAAAATAACTCAGAAAATTAAAATTCTTTCTACTATTCACAATGTTTAATTGACTAGGGTCTTGAAGGGAAAAAAAAAAATGTTTAAACTATCGACACTGTTGGCAAATACATTTTTCGCTGGCCCTTTTCTCTAATGATATACTCCTATACATAAACTAGTTTGACAAAGAGGCAATTGTGATATAGATTATAAATTTGATTTTTTTAACTCAAAGTAAATATTTGTTACATAATTTTTCCACAAAAGTAAGAAGAGTAAAATATATTTTGTGGATACTCTATATTAGTATAAGTAGCTGTCTACTTGCTTAACTTAGTCTTTTTTCTTCAGGGAATAATTAGTTAAATTTTAAGTTTCCATTAAAACCCAAACAACAATTTTCATTATGAATATAAGATTTCTATTAATAGGCAATATTATAGATATGGCATTCATCTCTTGGTAAAGTCTTCACTTGACTGTATTTTAAAAGACTTCTACAAGCAGCATAAAATGTATCCACAATTTATTCTCATCAATACATACCAATAAAATACCACAGAGAATTACAGTGATATATTTTAACATGGATGAAAATGCACACCATGCAAATAATTTGTACACAATGCAAAGTACAAAAATAACTTGTATATCATTCCAAAAATTCCCACTAAATTCACAAGGTTTTATTAAAAATACAAATGCTTTTGAACTTCTCAGCACACAAAACAAGAAGCAAGAAGTCTCCCAATATATAGCCTTTACATTTTGTAGTCATGAGACATAGGAAACTAAATAAAGCTCTACTTGGGATATGAAAAAAACTATTTTTCCTTTTATACCATTGTAAGACATTTCTTTAAGTGCATTAAAATATTTCGAATATCAAATATGCTACAATGACAAACTGTTAATCACTAAATTATAAATAATCAGATATTTTAATTAAATTGCTTGATAGCCTTCAAAACCACTCCTCCAAAGTAGGTAATCTGAATGTTGTAAGCAAAAGGGAAATGGAAAATATTGAGTGTATTTAATTATTATTTGTTTTATTATTTTAAAAACCATTGACGTAAATGATTCTTAGCTACTTTATAAATAAATTTAGAAAAATCGGGCCCTCAACTGAATTTGGATATTTGTCAACTCACCACTTTTAATATTCTAATGCTCAGTTTATTGTAGCTTGAAAGAATTTGAGAATATAATACAATGGAGCAAATTCAAGTCTTTCTTCAAGTGTATACCATTTTTAATATTCCAAAAGAACATCTAATAAAGAAATTTAAAGTTCCACATAAACAGGCAATGAAGGACACATATTATCTCTAACTCTATATTTTATAATTAATTCTTCACCCTATTCAAGTTTTAAGACTTTTGCAAATTTTGTAATAAAGAATATTAGAAATTATGGCTTAAAAGACATCTTCCACATGCAGTATTATATATATGTCAACTGGTTGAAATTAAGTTTTATTGTCTCAATAAGAGATGCTCACCAAAGTTTTCCAAATGTAGATTAATTCATATCTTCAAAATAATTTATCTATCTAAGAAGGAAATCAACAGAAAAAGAACATTAAATGTGTTTTCAATAAAAGCCCATTTAAATATAATTTTAATGCATTTTAAAATTTAAGCAAAAGATTTTAAAATAACTTTTCAATCACCTGCTGAATATTAAAATCATATATATTTATGGTAGCCTAAATATAAGCTATTATATCACATATATATTTGTGACAGTTGTTTAAGATAAATTTGACATCAACAAAAGCCAAATCATGTACAAGAAAACATCAAACTAAAACCACTCAATAACTTTAGCAATTCAAAGGGATGCATTTTCACAAATAAATAAAGTTAATCTGTCAGGGTCGATGCCCAGGTAAAATAAAGGTCTACCTAATACTAAATATTATATTAGTGCCTCTAATAAACACACTCCCTGTTTCACACCTGTCGGGATACCAGAGTAATAAAGAATAGGCAGCACTGTCTTGAAGACTACACAAAAAGTTTACTTTCATCTATTACTAGGATAATGCATGAAATGAATAAGCAATTAATGATATGGTATTTGTTATAGCTATCAGGCACTTGACATTCATTCCTAAAGTCTCCAAAATCATGGGATACACACATGGTTTCCCCATACACAAGCATGTTTAAGTTCATTTAATGCCCACAACCCTAAGAGTAGAGTACTGCAGGCACCATTTCTAAATTCAGTTTTTACTCTTTAGCATACATTTTTTTAAAAGACTAATGAGTTTCCATTTTCTGATTGAGAAAAAAATGATCCTTTTAGGTGATTACTGTATCTCAGGAATATCAACACAATGGCATGTCTTCTCTTTCTTGGTTTTTGCAACTTATGATCTTTTATTATCTTTGCAAACATTCTTCAAAGACGTCTATCCTTTCAGTGTATTCCTTTAGGATTTCCCTTAACAGGAATGAATATTTAATATTAAATGTTCCCATAAATATTTGTTCCTTGGACCTGAATATCCATAGCAAATCTCTCTAGTCTCAGACATGAACTAGTTATCTCAGACCCAACCTGAGGCAAACTGATCCTCAAAAGTATTTTTCTTAAGAGGTGGATATTATAATAATGGACCAGAAAAGAAGAGATGGAAGAGAAAAAAATAGCCTTGTATTTTAACATCTGAAATCTTGAGCAAAACCAATTTCACCTAGTAATTATCATATATTCATTTTTACAAGTATTTGTCAAAAGTATAAATTACTAAGGCTTTAAATAATTCTGAGCAGACAATTCTTCTCTACCTTTTTGTCATCTCAAAAAGACAGGCTGACAGTATGGCATGATACCCTCTCAGACAATCTCTCGGCATTAATATTTAAATCTTACCTATCCCTTGTGATTGGAATTCAGCCTCTATTCGCAAACAAAAACTAAATCAATGTTCTTAGAGTTCAAACTAGATCCCTAAACAGTTTGCCACTCTCTATGCACAGATAAGATAAACTTTCTTTGACCCAAGAGATGAAGTTGCCATGACGATCAGAGAGTCCACTTTCTATATTGATATTTTGCTGATGTAACAACAAATAGAACCAGATCCTAGGGCCGATAATGGTGATTAATTAATACTAATATTGATCCCTACAAGCAAGAGACAAGGCTATTAACTTGAAGCCTGAAAAGTCAATTGTTACCTGTGGCAGAGATACTAGCAGCTGATTTGGAAGCATAATAAACAAATGTGGTATCTTTATGCTAATACCTTTACAGAGATAGTTCTTTCTAGAAGGCCAAATATTTCCATGTTTGAGCTTATTAATTTAATTGCCTTTCAGCTTTTAAAAATATAACCTTAATGAATGATACATACTTACCCCTTTATCTATAAAGGAAACACATTCTCTGGTGACTGAAGTAAGGGACTATTGCTGCTATTCATTTGGTGACGGAATGAATTTTACACAGTGGCTAGCACTGAATTAGACAGGATTTTCAAAAATACCTGCAGTAGTCTCCCGAAATGTACTATCCATCCTTCAGAATTAGAAAAGTAACAAATACTTCAAGGGAAAATCATTTAGAGATCAGCACTCCAAAGTTACCATATTTACCCATAGTTTTTAGTGAACAAAAATTGCATTAAATAAAGAAAAATATTCTTGAAAAGTAAGTATATTCCCAAATAAACCTAATTTTAGATTATGCACACAATTCAGCCAAAATCAGAAAACTTCCTCCAAATAATATCACTTAATTTAAAATATGAACATAACACTATTTTCAAGGAAAGCTCAGTTGGGAAGGTACTTTCTCAAAACGTAAAAACAAAGAATTTAGAAAGAGTAAAATTAGTTCATTTGCTTAATACCAATAGTTACATATTAAAAGTGGGAAGTGACTAAAATGCAAATAAGTCTGTTCCTGATTTACCTTGGTTTTGGGAGAGAG
>PVIW01001621.1:120766-168266 GCA_004026585.1 Noctilio leporinus | reverse complement strand
CAGCCCGGAGCCCGCGGGCGGAGGCACACGGCCGCCCGCGGCAGAGGCGCGAACTTTTACACCTACTTTTTGTTTCGCTTCGGGTTTGGCGTGGCCCTGGCACCGCCCAGGATCGGGAGACGCGAACACTGATTTCCCACCGCCTGGAGGCTTTGCCTCCCTAGTCCTGAGGTCTCCACCAGCTTTTCAGAGAACTAAGTTCTCAGCCTCGATGCTAAAAGTGGTCCCCAAGAGTCCACATCAATCGCAACAACAATGACAATCACCACAATAAAAAGAATCGAAATGAATGGGGCTGCCCAATGAAGCTCTAGGATAAAGCGGCGGTGACCAAGTGCGGACCGGGGTTGGAATTAAAGAGAAACCCGGGAGCGCGAAGAGTGAGCAGAGAAGGCGTGGGATGTTCGTCGCAGCCTCTGGGTCGGCGCTCGGGCTGTCTGTCTGTCTGTGGCTGACTAGTTTTCCTCCAGATGCTCAGGCAAAGTTTGACAAATCCCGGGCACCAGGAGCGGATGGCCCCGAGTCTCCCTCCCTTTCCCGCCCCGCGCGCCCCCCCTCCCTAGAAATAATCCCACCAACTCCCAGCCCCGCTTGCAAACTTACGTTTGATCTGCCGGGGTTTGCTCTGCTTTCGCCGGGACATCTTGGCGGCGGTCGCTGCTACTGGGGCTCCCGCGGTCCCCGCGGTCCCGGCTGCCGCTCTCTCAGCTCCCGCCTCTCCAGCCGCCGCCGCTGGCCAGGCTTGGGCCGCTGCCGGCCGGACTCCAGGTGCTCCGAGCGCGCGGGATCCGGGAGCTGGGCTCCTCCGGGAGCGGCGGATCCACGTTTGGAGATGAGCAGGCACACGAGAAGACAAGGGGAGCCGAGAGAGTGTGACAGTGGAGGGGAGGGGACAGTGGGGGAGCGATGGGGGTGGGGGGGGATTTACAAACGAATGGACAGGGAGAGAGAAAGGGGAAGGGGGGACCCGGAAAGAAGGAACAGCAGGAGGGAGGGAAAGGAAAGCGAGCCGAAGGGAGAGGGGCGGAAGGCGCGGGAGACGGAGCGCGCTCGCTGTCCCCTGGCCCCGGCGTGCGGGGCAGATTCCCGAGCGTGCAGCCGCCGCTCCGGGCCGCGCAGCTCGCGCTCTGCCGCGGGAGGTGGCGAGGCGCGCGAGGGAGGGGCGCGCCGGGGTTGTGGGGAGGGGAGACTATTCCATCAGCGAAAGGAGGATTGGCTGCATCTGAAGCCAGTCCGGACGCACACCAGGGCCCCGGCCTAGGTCGGGTGGGGTGTAGGGGAGCACGGTGGGGGGTTGGAGGCTGAGAGGCGTGGGGAGGGCTTGGAAGGAAGCCACCTTCTGCAGTTGACACCGCGTCAGCTCTAGTCATCCGCCAGAGCACCCCTCCTGGCAACTTCTTCCAACAGCCCCCTCTGATGGACCCCAACTCTCCTCTCTCACGCCTCGCCTATCCGGCGGGGCACAAAGAAATCTCAGTCTCCATAAACTTCGTGCTTCCAGTTCTGCCGCCCCCTCCCCTAGCCTCCACCCCCGCCCCTCCAGCTTCTTGGCAGGAAGGTTAGGCCACTGGCGAAATCCTCCATGAGGGCCAGCTGATCACAAATGCCAACTCTGTGTCTTGGGGCCAGTTAACTCCTCTCATGTGCCCAGGCTCTCAGGAGACCATTTCAAGGCTCTCAAGGTTCCCTGGAGACCGCCGTGGACACAGACCAACCCCCACTTGGCCGGCGCAGATGGGATGCTGCTGAGCGCTGTCCTTAAAGTGCTGTGTCTCACCTCCAGTTTTCATGTCAGATTGTAAAAATTCCATATTTGGAAACAGGCAGACATTTTTTTCTCACTTCAAAAAGGAGGACCATTAGCTAGGTGGTTAGCTCTAGGTGGGAAAGGAGCCCTCTCTAACTTTCAGTGGAAGTCTGTGGGAGTTCCCACGTCCCTTGCCAGCCCCCATGACCTTTCATTCTTTTAGCTCTTCTGCCGCAGGGAAGCAGCCGGCGACTAGTAAAAGATTTGATCTTGCCATAACTTCCCAAGCAGGTAAGACCCAATAACTATTTCATGGTTCTTTGGCTTTTAAGGTTTTGTTTCATTCTTATTCAATTATTGTGCCTGTGGTATGTGGGAAAACGGCAAGACAAAAGAAGAACAAATTTTGAAGTGATTTGCATAGTTGTTATTTTGGCCAAGTTAAGTGGCATGAGGCTAGCTTAGTTTCTCATAGTTTCATATACACTGAATATTAAATATATTCTCCTGAGTGAGCAGACGTAGCTTCCATCCAAGTGGTTTAACTGGCTGCTTTGTGTAATCAGTATTTACTAATAAACTCCCCTGCAGTTAATATATATCCTCCCAGAGACTGCTGACTTTTCCCCCAGGTTGTGAGATCATCCATTCTGATGTGAAACTGTGCTTCCCCTCTTTTGGTTGGTGAGCACTGGGGAGAGCCCCACCGAACTCTGAACGGGGCTGAGGGTCAGCAGAGAGCCTCCAGTGAGTGTGCGGGGTCCAGGCTGCTCAGTGTGCAGGACATAGTGGAATCAGTATCATTTATAATCCCATCAGGATGTCTTCTGGAAGGTATAAAGTTGCCCTATGACAGGTATGGCTGAGAAAATCTCAATACAAAGCTGAAGTCCAGTTGTGAATGTTATTGCATTACCATTAGTACTATTACCATATGAGGTTATAAGAATACATGGTCCTTTGCAGTGGAAAATGCACTACATTGACAAAGTCCCTCCCCTGAAGAATGAACAAATTATAGCCATAGGACCAGGAAGAGCAGGGTTATTTGTGTTTGTGTTGTGGAATGAAGAAGCAGGCAGAGAACTATAGATTTTTGCCTTATTAATTTTCAATTTATTATAATTAAACTGGTGTGCTTAGAATAGGATGTATTACATATTATGGCATTTAAGGATCTTTTTACAGAACTGGCTGACTTTTTATATCACCCAAAAGGAATGCCCATTGGAATTAAAATATCATAACAGTTAGTGTTTCTTTTGGCATTTGAAATGGTTAAATATGCAAAGCAAAAGAGAAACAAATAAATCTCAGCTAAATATCCACTTTAAAAGCTGAAAGAAACAAAAGTCAGGGAATTCAAGGCAAAATTGATAAAAGAATGAGACTCCATTATTAGAAATAGATATAGTTTATCTAAATTTATAAAATATGTTAAGTGTAGCCAATATGAATGAATTAAACTAAGGCATACTATTCCATTTTGTGTTTTCTCATCATTTTTAATGAGAGTATTAATGATATTTAAAATTAAATTTTCTTTTTGGTAGTTTAGCTCACTAAGGTCATAAAATAAAAAGATTGCAAAACCTATAAGCGATTATCTCTGTCCAAATGGTTATAGCAGCCCCAAACCGCAGCTACATGACTATCAAACAATGATTACGAAAACCACAGTTGAGAAAAGCATCAGGGAATGATATTGCAAAACCACAGCAACAAATGTGTCTGTGATATTGAAAACCACAATTACTAATACCCTGTGTATCGCAAATTACTATTTAACCATAAATGGGAAAATGTATAAGTAACAGCACAAAATAATTTCTCATTTACTTAAGAATGAGTTATTCATTTTTTAGACTCACGGATTTCGTCTCTACATAATGGTTCGTTTTGAACAGTTTCTGCTTTCGAAGACAAATCATTTGGAATCACATATGGAAGTTATTTTAGAAGCGTAAAATATACAACTTTTAATAATATTTCCTCAAATGCTTAAAGAATTGATCTGAAACCAATCAGAAATAAAGGAACATCTACCTCAGTCTAGCTTTCTTCATAAAGTTCTTCATGAGTTAAAAAGGATATGAATGGAAATTTTTTATAGGGAAAAAAGCTCGAAATGTTCTATTACCAACTAAATGAGAATATAATTGTATATTCTTAGCTAGAAAACATACATCACAATAAAATGAGATGCCTGTACCAAAACTACTTCAATATGTAAATCAAGTGTTTATTTACAAATGAATAAAACAATATTGTTTGCAAGTTTATAGGGTTGCCAGGTTTAGAAAATTAAAATACAGGATGCCTGGTTAAATTTGAATTTCAAATAAACAAGAATAATTTTTTAGGATAAGTATGTTTCATGCAGTACATACTTATCCTAAAAAACCATTGTTGCTTATCTGAAATTCAAATTTAACTGATCATCCTGTATTTTATCTGCTAAGCCTACAAATTTAGCATTTTAACATTTTCACAAATTTATGATTGTTTATAATAGTTTATAATATTGTTTATGGTTGTTTATAATATTGTATATATACAGACATAGATCTATTTAAATAGTTTTTAAACAGAATTTAGGGAAGAGAAGGTAAAAGGAATAAATTTCTATACAAAAGTTCTTTATTTGGCACAGTATAGAAATGTGCTTAGTGCAAATGGACTACATTCATGTATGTCTTACTCTTAGATTTGTTTTTAATATGTGGTTTTTCTTTCCTCCAAGGGATCAACAAATTGATATACCTCCCAGGCCTCATCTTATTAGGCAGCAAGCTGCCTTCTTTATTATGGGAGTAAACAATATTCAAAAGCTTCAGAAAGACTTAATTTTTGCCCTTGTATCCTCACTTAAATTGAATACAGTTTATCTACCTTGATTTAAGATTATGACACTGAATTGAACAAGAATGCACTATGAAAATAACGTTTAGTATTTGGGTATCTTCATAATTTCAGCTGTTTAAATCCAAAAATCAACAAATTCATCTAAATGGCATTCCTACATTATAAGTATGAAAAGGACTATTTGTTTACTTGCAAGGAAGGCAAAGGATTTGGAAACATTCAGTTAATCTAGATTGGAGGTTTAACTTGAGCTTCATGAAGACTGTGAATCCCCTGAAAGAAGTCTGTGTGTACAAAAATTCGCTAAGGAGCAGGACTTTTAAATCCATGAGATTTTTTTTTTAATCTATGAAAATAAAGTTCTATGTGAACCAATATGGGTTAAGAATCACTATTCTCTTTATGTGTACATTTTTATGGTATACTAATGATATCTGTCTTTTCTCAATTACCTCCCCAGTGCCAGACACGTAAAAGATCCTAACGTAAATGGAAGAAAAAGTAAGTTCAGAGTAATTCTGGCTTATCCTGTCTCCTAACACTTCTGATTCTCATGCACATAGTCACAGGTACACAGAATGACAGTCATGTTTACACAACATGACTCTATGCTCCTAATGGTGTATATTTGGATCAGGAGGAGTACCTGGCCCACCAATGACCAAAGTCCTCCCATAGACATCTAGAGTAGTATCAAAAGTTTCATCCTTGAGCTGGTCTCTTGAATTAAGGAGAAATAAAACCTCTTGGATTATGGCATGGTTATCACCTTGTGAACAGAATAACAGTGGTAGTTTGTCAGTAGAAAGAAAAAAGA
Organism: Noctilio leporinus; assembly: GCA_004026585.1. Classification (NCBI taxonomy): domain Eukaryota; kingdom Metazoa; phylum Chordata; class Mammalia; order Chiroptera; family Noctilionidae; genus Noctilio; species Noctilio leporinus. The sequence goes on along the minus strand of PVIW01001621.1, from coordinate 162,837 downwards.
AACAATACAAACGTTCTGAGACAAGTCGAGATGGGATCTTGGAATGCCTTTCCCCCCATCCTGTTCCAGCTCTGTCAGGGCTTAGCAGCACTTGAGCCTTTGGTGGCACTGACATACTTGTGTTGCCTTAAAATACATTCTTGCCCATCTTTCTTTAAAAATTATATTTGGCCTGGATTAGCGTTAGTTGATTCTTGTTGCGTTCCAGCCAAAAGACTAACTCTAAGACAAAAATTACAGGGACCTATGGCCTCAGTTTGCCTGCCTGAATATTTGAATATTTAGAAATACCAGCTTAATTGAACATTGTTCTCCAGACAAGTTTTATAAAAAACTGTGTTAGTCCAGGTTTTTCTCGAAAACAGAAACAGTTGTGTGTGTGTGGTGTTTGTGTGTATATGCGGGTGTAGACAGAGAGGGGTATTGGTTATAGGGAGTTGACTCACGCAGTTATAGAGTCTTTAATTGACAAATGGAGCCAATTGTATGATTTTAATCTGAATCTGAAGGCCTGAGAACCGGGAGAACTGATGGTGTAAGTTCCAGTCCAAGTCAGTCTGAAGGCAGGAGGAGACCCCCACTGCAAGACAGCCATGCAGAGAGAGGAAATTCTCACTTATTCTGCCTTTTTTGTCTTAAGCTGCCCTTCAATGGATTGGATGAGGTCCAGCCACACTTTCCTCAGTCTATTAATTTGAATGTTTCATCCAAAAACACCGTTGCAGACACACCCAGAATGTTTCATCACATACCTAGGCCAGTCAAGTTGATGCATAAAATTAACCATCATAAGCACTTTTGATGTTTTTTTTTTTCCCCACCTGAATAACCCTGAATTCTTATGAATATTAAGTGGGTAAATCTGTAATTTTAACAAAGATAAGTAAGACTGTTATTAATTACAGATTTTGGACCTTTATTTCAATAAAGGATAACTCTTAGTAAAAAAATGTTAACAGATCTGGCTGGTGGCACAGTGGACAAGGCACCAGCTTGCAAACCCAAAGGTCACTGGTTCAATTCCCAGCCAGGGCAACATGACCAGGTTGTTAACCAGGTCTCCAGCCAGGTCCATAGCTGGAAGCAGATGAAAGGCAACCTTACATTGATGTCTCTCTCCATCTCTGCCTCCCTCCCTTCCCCTCTCCCTGAAAAATAATAAAATCTTTTTAAATAAATTAATTAAATAAATAAAAGACATAAGATCTATTTTTTAAAAAAAAGTTCACATTTCAAAATCAGAGTTCCTCAATGGACATGCACACCTAAGCCTCCTGATTACATAAATTCTGGCCCCAGATGTTGGATTTTACTTTCAACTTTACCACATTGGTATAGCCATCTGACAGATTGCCTTGCACAGAAATTTTATGAATATTGCTATAATCTGCATGAATAATGTTTATACTTTAGTGGTAGATTTGTCCGACCTATAGCTTTGGGCATAAATCTCTAAAAGCAAAAGACGAAATTAAACAGATTTTTGATAACACTTGCTATGTGTGTAGATTTAATCAAATCACTTATCTTTTGCTTTTATCTACTGGCCGAAATGCATTTAAGTAATGCATTAGTAAGGAATTTAGGATGAACTGAAGATGTAGGATTATGAATAACCATGCTAAGGTGTACTGATAATAGAATCATCTAAAAGAAGCTAAAAAGGATAATTATATCACTTTTAAAATGTATCAGAAAAAATTAAACTTCATGGCTAATACATGCCTTTAAAAATAATTTTTATTTTTATTAAACAGATAGATATACACAGATGTAAAGGTCTAATAGATTTTCAAAGCTTATAATGAAAATTAGCAGTTTCTTATCACATTTAGCATCCCAAAGGCAATTTCTGCTCCCAGAGGTATAATCATTGTCAAATCATTTTAGCTGATTCTCCTAACGTTAACCTCATGTCTCCAAATCACATGTGTTGCTACTTTAAAACATTATTAGTTTGTTCTTTCTTTCTTGTTTTTGTTGTTGTTTTTGGAGTAAAATTTCATTTAATTTCTTGAAAAATAATATATACAAGAATTTTTTTAGGGACGAACTATTTTCTTTATTGTTGTTGTATTACATTCATCCCATTATCTCCCCTGCTCTCCCCTTCCCCACCCTCCCATTCCTCCCCCGCCCAAAGTCAATCCCACTTGTTGTCCATGACCATGAGTCCTCCATGCTAGTCCCGTGACTAAACTGCTCCCTTTCTTTGCCTCCTTCTTCCCTCTCCCTCTCTCCTCTGCACACTGGAAGTCTGTTCCTTGTATTCATGCCTCTGGTTCTGTTTTGCTGGTTTCTCTTGCTCATTAGTGAGTGCCCCATGTTCATAGCAGCACTATTTACAATAGCCAAATGCTAGAAACAGCCTATGTGCCCATCAGTGAATGATTGGATAAAAAAAAACTTTGGTACATTTACATAATGGAATACTATACAGTAGAAAGAAAGAAGCAGCTCCTATCTTTTGCGACAACATGGATGGAACTGGAGGGTATTGTGCTTGGTGATAAGCCAGTCAGTGAAAGGTAAATACCATATACAAAAAAATTTTTGACATTTGGCATGACTGAAATGCTTCTTATTCTGTCCTCATATGTGATATATAGTTTGGGAGGATGCAGACTCCAGGGTGCAAATTCTTTTTCTAGTTTTATTGTGATATAATTTGCATATAAAATTAAGTAAGCTAAAGAAGGACAGCATGAAGAATTTATATATATATATTGCAAAATGATTGTAACCATATGATTAGATAACAACTCCATCACCTCACATAATTGCCTTTGGTGTATGTTTGTGTGGTAAGAACATTTCAAATTTATTCTATGCCTTGGAGGATGGCACAGTGGATAAGGCACCGGTCTGGGAACCCAAAGGTGGCTGGTTTGATTCCCAGCCAGGGCACATAACTAGGTTGCGAGCCAAGTTTCCAGCCAGCTCTGTAGCTGGAGGCAGGTGAAAGGCAACCATACAATGATGTCTCTCGTCTCTCTCCCTTTCTGCGTCTCTCCCTACCCCTCTCTCTAAAAATATTAAAATAAAATCTTTTAAAATATATAAAATAAAATTTATTCAATTAGTAACCTCTAAGTATACAATACAGAAGGCCCACTTTTGTCTTCAAGGGATCTTCCCAAGCTACCAGGTAGTGTTGGAAACTGCAGATACTACTGACCCCTATGTGTACCATGTTTTCTCCTATACAGGCCCAGCTATGATAAAGTTTAACTTATAAATTAGTCACAGCAAGAGATTAACAATAAAACAATTGTAACAATCTCATAAAGGCCACTTGAACACAGGTACTGTGCTGCTTCCACAGTTTAACGGAGACTGCCATCAAGTGATTTTACTGTGCAGAAGCTTTTTCTTTCCATGCCATCTTTATTTAGATAAAGATGTAACAGGTGCTTAAGAAACCTTAGCTGAGCAATGAATGCACTTCCACACTGTGGAGGGTCGTGCGATAGAGGGCTGGGGTGGGTGCCTGCAGAAGGACTTGATACAGAGCTCCGTCACACACGCTGTAGGGGCTGGAGGACGAGCAAAGAACACCCTTGCTTCACCATCTCAGGAGCACAGTGAGGGCTCAGTCTCAGGAGGACAGGGAAGGCTGGGGAGAAGGGCCCAGACCTGGAATTCCTCTCCACGGAAGCCCCAGCAGGGCACAAGGAGCAGCGCTGGGTGCTGCATTCACTGCAATGTCCCTCATGCCCAGCCGCCTGGCACAAAGGATGTGCTTCCTTGTCATAACCAGCTTTCTGCGCGCACTGGACTTGGTAGGGTGCAGACGGAAGCCGAACTCGGCTCTCTCAATCGTTCTCCAACCAAGCTGCTTTCGGCCATCATTCTTCTCTCTTCCTGGCCCAAATCTTCCAGGTCCCATAGCCTTTCTAATTACGCAGGTCTCAGTTTTTAAATAGTGAAAGTCCAGTCTGAATTCAGCAACCTCTCGTCCCATCAAAGCTCCTGACCTGTCCAGCTGGGCCTGTCTCAGGCCCCTGGGAAACCTACAGTGGGAAGGGTGGCAGCAGCGTCTTCACGTTCCCACCCTGTCCTCCCAAGCTCCAGCCTGGGTTCTCTCCTCCCCTCTAGCTCTCAGCAGGGTCAGCCCCTCCTTTCTGGCTACCCTGCCACAGGGACTTTGGCCTTGGCCCTGCCACTGACTCACGTGCTTCTCTGGCTTCGCTGCCAAAAATTCTACAGCCTGGCCCGCCCTGGTCTTGGGAATGGAAACTCTTCTTCATGGAGCTGACGAAGGAAACTGGTGACTCAGACTGGGCCAGGTGACTGTTGCCAACGGGTTCAGTCAGTTCAAAGTGCCCTATGAAGGGCTGTGGGGGCAAGTCGGTCCTTGCTGTCACTGCTGTATTCATTTTTCATCCACACAGGTCTGACCACTGTCTCTTCCCTTTCGATGACTTTGTCCATCACTCCTTGGGGAAGTTTTCTTCCCCATTCCCACTTCGTTCTGATGATGCTTCCAGTTATTCTGTATTACTCCTACTGGCCCCGGTGTGGGCATGTGACCAAAGGCCTGGCGGATCAAATGGCCCACCCCTGATGCCGTGGGCCCTGGCCAGCCTGCTGTGCTCTGTCTTCCGGCCCAGGGATGGAGGGGGCACTTGATAGTCATGGTTGAGTGGCCATCCTGTCCTGGCTACAATGGGCTAGGCAGACATGACAGATACAGCATGATGGGGATCCTGTGGAGAAGAAATTACACCTGGAAGCTGAAGGTTAAAACCAGTAGATACGGTTTTCTAAAGGCAGTTTTTTTTGAAACCACGTAAAGTGACGGTACTAGAGTTTCAATACGACAAGATTGGGAGAATGAAGGGGAACTGGGAAAGCCGTGCCAAAAACATCCTCCAGATTGAGGTCCCTGGATTGTTCTGTGGAAGGGAGTTCTCTGGGTCTTTCACAATAAATACAAACTTTACATAAATGAAGTGTTAGAATGCTCTTTCCTCTCTGGTAGGTGATGTCATCACCCTGGCGACAATGATTGTCCCAGAAGTAGTCATGGGACCTAAACTAGGCCAAGCAGAGCCTTTTCTGGGGGAAGGCTCTTGGGGAAGAAAGCTGTCTCTGCCCAGGATTGCCGCGCGTGGAGGTTGAACGCTGGGCACCGTTTGGCTCTGCAGAGAGGGGAAGTCCTCCCAAGGTAGGAGAGAAGGGATCTTCCAGGACCAAGTGACAAAGGGGATCCATGGAGACATCCATCCATTGGTCAGGTTGGCCAAAAAATTTAAGATGGCACTAAGTCTAGTAAGGCTTAGTTGTCTTTAACTTCATTCAAAACCAATTTTGTTAGATTGTTATTGTGACAGTTTATCAAAACTGATGAATTTTTGTGTAACCATTTTAATATTGAAACTTGGAAGAAAATAAGTGCCATTTTTGGCACATTATGCTTCGTTATTTTAAGAAAGGTAAAAACGCAGCTGAAGCACACAGAAAAAGATCACCAGTGTATGGAAAAGGTGCTGTGACTGATCTAATGCGTCAAAAGTGGTTTGCGAAGTTTCATGCTGGAGATCTCTTAATGGACAATGCTCCATGGCCGGTGAAGTTGATATCAATCAAATGGAGATATTAACTGAGAACAATCAAAATTATACCATGCAGGCGATAGCTAATATACTCAAAATATCAAACCGATAAAGTTTCTGGTTAGAATAAAAAGTGTATCTTTTATGTAAAAAAAAAACATAATAAAAAGCCCAATAAAAAGCTAGGTGAAATAATTTGATCCATGTTTTACAGTGAGCCTTTTCTTTCTTTCTTCCTTTCTTTCTTCCTTTTTCTCTCACTCTTAATTTATTAGGGTGACATTGGTTAATAAAATTATATAGGTTTCAGATGCACAATTCTATAATAGGTTATCTGTGTATTGTATTGTGAGTTCATCATCCCAAGACACGTTCTATTCCACCACTATTTATCTTCCCATGCCCTCTTCTACCTCCCCCCACCCCCCTTCCCTCCAGTAGTCACCATCTGTGTCTACTGTCATCTGTGTCTATGAGGATTTTTTTCTTTGTTTAATCCCTTCACCATTTTCACCCAGCCTCCCAAACCCCTTCCCTCTGAAATCTGTCAGTCTGTTCCCTATCGAGTCTGCTTCCACTGTGTTGGTTCTAGGCCTCTTGAGAGGCTCTCTGGTGCAATCCAGTGTCAGACTGTGCGGGACTGGAGGTGCGCAGCTGTATAGAAGCTTCTAAGTTTGGTGTAGTCCAACTTACTTATTTTTGCCTTTGTTACTATGCTTCTGGTGTCAATTCAGAAAATCATTTCAAAGACCCTTGTCACAGAAATTTTTCTCTATGTTTTCTCTCAGTAATTTAACTGTTTAAAATATTATGTATTAGGTCTGTTGTCTATTTCAAATTGATTTTTTGAGAGTGGTATAAAATAGGAGTCCAATTTCATTCTTTTGCTTATGGTTATACAATTTTCCCAACACTATTTATGGATGAGTCCGTTCTTTTCCCATTAAGTATTTTTGGCTCCCTTGTCAAACATTAGTTGACCTATATGTGAGAATTAATTTATGGGCTCCAGATTCTGTTTGATTCATCGATGTGTCTGTTTTTATGCCAGTACCACACTGTTTTAATTAGTATAGCTTTGTAATATAGTTTGAAATCAGGACCTGAGATGCTTTTAGCTTTGTTCTTGGAATTGTTTTGGCTCTGTGTGGTCTTTTGTAGTTCTACAAGCCTTATATTTATTTTATTTTACTTTATTTTTAAGTACAGTTATTTTAATTATAACAATCATTGCAATATTACCATGACCTTTAGCATTACTTTTTCTGTCTCTGTGAAAAGCACCATTGTAAGTTTTATAGGAATTGCATTGACTCTTTAAATGACTTTGAATAGTATGGGCATTTTAAAAATATTCATTCCTCCAAGTCATAAATATGGGATAAAATCCCATTTATTTGTGCTTCCTTCAATCTTTTTCATTAATCTCTTATAATGTTTGGTGTACATATAGATATTTCACCCCCTTGGTTAAATTTATTTCTAAGTGTTTTATTGGTTTTGATGTAATTATAAATGGGATTTTTTCAGATAGTTTATTGTTAGTGTATAGAAACACAACTGACTTTCATACATTGATTTTGTATAATGTAGTTTTACTGAACCCATTTATTAATTCCAACAGTTTTGTGGGGAGCCATTAGGGTTTTCTAAATATGAGATTTTATCATTTGCAAACAAAAGCAAATTTACTTCTTCCTTTCCAACTAGGATGCCTTTAATTTCTTTTTCTTGCCTAATTTCTCCCATTAGGCTTTTTAATCCTAAGTCAAACAGAGCTGGTGAGAGTGGGCACCCTTGTCACGTTTCTGATCTTAGAAGAAAACTTTCAGCCTTTCACCAGTGAGTATGATGTGAGCTCTGGGCTTGTCATATGTGGCCTTATTATGTTGAAATACATTAATTCTATATTCAAATTGTTATGTTTTTACCATGAACAAATGTTGACTTTTGTTACATCTACGATCATATTTTTGTCTTTTATTCTATTAAATGTGGTGTGTCACATTAACTACTTTGTATGTATGTCAAACTATCCTTGAGTCATAGGGATAAATCAAATTGGATTATAGGGCATGCTCTCTTTAATGTGTTGTTTTAATTTTGTCGAAATTTTTGCATCTATGCATATATCCATGAGGAATATTGGCCTATAGTTTTTGTTTTTTGTTTTCATTTTTCTTCTATTATCTTTATATGACTTTGTGTCAGGATAATGCCGGCCTTGTTAAATAAGTTTAGAAGTATAATCTTCTCTTCAATTTTTGGGGAACAATTCAGGAAGGATTGCCATTAGTTCTTTTAAAGCTCAGTAGATTTTGCCAGTGAAACTATCTGGTCCTGGGCCTTTATTTGTTTAGAAATTTTTGGTTACCTCACTCTTCTAAGTAGTAATTGCTCTACTCTTAGTTTCAATTCTTCATCATTCAGTCTTAGTAGGTTGTATCTTTCTAAGAATTTACGCATTTCTTTTAGATTATCCAATTTATTGACATACAGTTTTTCACAGTAGTCTCTTAGGTCTTTTGTATTGGGGGGTGTGTCAGTTATAATGTCTTTTCTTTTACATCTGATTTTATGTATTTGGGTTTTTCTTTTTTTTCTTAGTCAAGCTAAACGCTTGTCAATTTTGTTTACCTTTTCAAAAGTTAACTAATAATTTTATTGATTTTTAGTTTCTATTTTGTTGATTTCTTCTTTCGTTTTTATTATTTCTTTTTTTCTGCTAACTTTGGGTGTAGTTTGTTCTTCTTTTCCTAGTTCCTTGAGGTATAAAGTTAAGTCTTTTATTTAAGATTCTTCTTGTTCAATGTAGGAGCTTACTTAACCACTATAAATTTTCCTTCTATTACTATTTTTGCTGCCTTTCATAAGTTTTGATGTGTTTAGTTTCCATTTTCATTTTTTTCAAGATAGTCATTTATTTTTGTTTTGATTTTTTTCTTTACTCATTGGTTTTTCAGAAGTGTATTGTTTGATTTCCACATCATTGTGAATTTCCTGGTTCTTCCATTATTATTGATTTCTAGTTTCATTCCATGGTGGTCAGCAAAGATGTTTGGTATGCTTTTAGTCTTCTTAAATTTGCTAAGATTTGTTTTGTGACCTAATATATGATCTATTCTGGAGAATGTTTTATCTGCACTTAAGAAAAATATACGTATATTCTTCTGATGTTGTAAGAAATGTTTCATGTATGTTCCATTTCATCTGAAATATCTTTCCAGTTCAACTTCTTTTTATTGATTTTCTGTCTAGATCATCTATTCATTGTTGAAAGTGGGGTATTGATATCCTTTATTATTCTACCATTATTGTTTGTTGCTTCTTCTAATTTTGGATTTGTTAGTATTTGCTTAATATACTCAGGTCCTCCAATGTTGGGTTCATGTATATTTATAATTTTTATGTCCTCTTGATGAGTTAACCCCTTTATTTTTATATGATGACCTTTGTCTCTCATTGTTTTTTGGCTTAAAGTTTATTTTGTCTTATGTAGGTATAACTTACCTCTGTCCTCTTTAGGTTTCCACTTCCACTGAATATCTTTTTTTTTTTTGTTCCTCCAATTTGAGCCTGTGTGTGTCCTTAAAACTGAAATAAGCCTCTTAGTGGATCTTTAATCCATTCAGCCACACCCTGTCCTTTTTTAAAAAATATATTTTTTTTTAATTTATTTTTACAGAGAGGGGAAGGGAGGGAGAAAGAAAGGGAGAGAAACATTGATTGCTTGCCTTTCACATGTTCCCCAAGCAAGTACCAGCTTACAACCCAGGCATGTGCTCTGACCAGAAATCAAACCAAAGGCCTTTCACTTTGTGGTATGACAGCCAACCAACTGAGACACACTGATCAGTCCCACTTTGATTGGAGAATTAATCCATTTATATTTAGATTAATTATTAATAAGTAAGGACTTACTAATGTCATCTTGTTAATTGTTTTCTCCCTCTCTTTTTTGTAGTTCCTTTGTCCCATTCTTTCTCTCTTACTGTCCCTTTTTTATTAATTGATGATTTCTATAGTCTTGTGCTTTGATTTCCTTCCCTTTGTTTCTTGAGTATCTACTGTAGTTTTTTACTTTGTGGTTACCATGATGCATAAAGCATCTTATGGATATAATAGTGTATTTTAGCTAATAGCAAGTTAACTTCAATCATATTTAAAAAACCACTTTTTTATTCCTCTTTCACATTCTGATGTAGAATTTATCTATTTTTATATTGTATTTCATTAGCAAATTATTTTGCTTATTGTTACTGTTAATGCTTGTATCCTTTAACCTTTTACTAAAATTAAATAGAAAATAGTAACATGTACAGTGTTAGATTATTTTGAATTTGATTACATACTTTTATTTCCAGCATTATATACTTTATATGTTTTACATTAATAATTAGTATTCTTTCATTTTAGCTTTTCTGAAATCATCCCATTGTCTCCTCACCTGTACAGGTCTGTTGAGAAATTTTCTGATAACCTTATGGGGGTCCCTTTGTGAGTAAAAAGCTTTTTCTCACTTTTAAGATTTTTTTATTATCCTTGATTTTTTATAGCTTTATTATAATATAACTTGGAGAAGATCTGTTTGAGTTGAATTTTGGAGGGACATAGGAGCTTCATGAACATAAACGGCTAAATCTCTCTCTAGATTTGAGAAGTTTTTAAGTCATTTTAAAAATAAGTTTTCTGGTACTCGCTCCTTCTTTTCTCCTTCTGGAGCATCAATAATTTGCAAAATAGCTCTTTTCATGGTATCCCATCGATCACATAAGCTTTTCTTACTTTTTTCTTTTCTTCTTCTTCTTCTTCTTCTTCTTCTTCTTCTTCTTCTTCTTCTTCTTTTTCTGTTCTCTGAATGGATGAGTTCATAGGTTCTATCTTCTAATTCTTAGAATCTTTCTTCTGCTTGATCTATTTTGTTGTTGGTATTCTCTGTTGTATTTTTTAGTTCCCTCCTTGTACCTTTCACTTCAGAATTTCTTGTTGGTTCTTTTCTGACGATTTCTATCTCTGTTAAACTTCTCACTTTATGTGGGAATTGTTTCCCTGATTTCATTGAATTGTGTTTCTGTGTTTCCTTGTAGCTTATTGAGCTTCCTTGAAACAGCTATTTCAAATTCTTTGTTGGGTAATCTGCAGGTCTCCATGTCTCTGGAATCCATGGATGCAAAATTATTGTTATCATTTTGTGGTGTCAGGCTTATTTAGTTTTTATGTTCCGAGGAATCTTGATTTGCTTTCTTTACATTTTAGTCCTAGTCACCTCCTCTAATCTTTACTGACCGATTTTTTTAAATTAATTTCCTTCCTTCAGCTCTACTGGGGTTTCGGAGGCTGTCTCACACATTGTTTGCACAGACAGGCTTCACACTTCTTGCTCCCTCTTGTGGCGGAATTCTCAAGCTTCTCCCTGCTGCACATCAGGCCAATTACTGACAGCCTTTGTGTTGCTTTCCTAAGGGCGTTAAAGCGCTCAAGTTTGTGATCTCTTTCTGGCCCACAAATTCACTCCTGCTTTCTGCACATGCTCACTAGCTATCTGTCAACACTGGTGGTCTGTCAACGGTGCTTTTGCTACCACCGGAAGCACATACCAGAGCTGGACATGAGAAGAGGGGGTGTGTACATGTGGCGCCCTCCATGCTGTGGGTGCCCATGCGTCAGCTGTAGGTTCTGTCCAGGTGAGGCATCTCAGCAGTTCGCGACTCAGTAAGATCTGTGTCCCTTTGACACATTTTGAGATCTGGCTGATGTTCTCCCAGCCTCTTACTGTGCCTCAGTCATGAAGCTCATGGCTCAGTATCCTGGATCGGCTGAGAGAAATGGGTCTCTGGCAACATCCCACACAGCTGGGGAAGCTGGGCACTCACTCACTTCCACTTTATGTGGAATATTGTGGGCTGAGAAAGTCTCTGTTGGCGCAGAGTTGTGCCAACCTAGAAGTGGGGTGATGTGGGTAAAGCCCAGCTGTTCCTCTCTCTTTTTTCAACTTGCCTACTTTTGGATACATTTATATATATAGTTCCAATAGCATGCTGTTGCTTCTCTATGGGACTCCTGGACTTCCACAAAGGCTCTCTTGTCCAAGGGTTCAAATCTTGGCTCTGCCGCTTCTTAGTTAGATAGTCTTTTGCATTTATCGAAGGTGTGTGTATGCTTCAGTTTACTTATATTCAAAATGGAAATATCATAGTGTCTAATGCAAAGGGTACTTGCATTAAATGTATTGTTATATGTAAAGTACTTGGCTGTAAAATGTGCTGTTTGTTAGCTATTCATAAATTACTCCAAAACTTTTTTCCTCTTCTTTATTTTTTTAAAAGATTTTATTTACTATTTTTTGACAGAGGAGAAGGGAAAAAGGCAGAGAGGGAGAGAGACATCAATGCATGGTTGCCTTTCACCTGCCTCCAGCTACAGACCTGGCTTGCAACCATGTGCCCTGGCTAGGGAATCGAAGCAGCTACCTTTGAGTTCGCAGGCTGATGCTTTATCCACTCTGCCACAGCCAGGGCTTTCCTCTTCCTTTTTTAGCAATTGAATATCAACCATTTTCAAGATGCTCAGTTACAAGTACTAATTATCTGAGATTACCTTCCAACTAGGTTTGGCTGTGTGATACATTTCAGACCAATGAAATGCAAGCAGAAATGTACTGAATGAGACCTCAAAAGAAAGTAAAATGTTTTTGCTCCAAAGTAAAACTGCATCTTTGCATTTTGGCCTATGCTCTTGTTCATATCTGGATTGAGACATGATGCCTTGGAGATAAATGAGCCACCTTGCAATCAAAAGAAAAAAAAAATTCTCATTTGAGAACGTGTAGCTGGAAAGGAGAAGGAGCCAATTCTAATGACTTCCATCAGCAATATATCAGCCCTAAACTGATTTTGGAATTTTTACTCTGTGAGGAAGAATTAAATGTTTTATTGAGCCCCGCATTTGGGATTTGGGACCTTCTGGGCATGGTGGTCCTCTCTTCTTGCTTTTTGAAATCTTGACTTTGTGAAGGTTGTTTTCTTATTCTGCTTTATACTTCAAGAGATTTTCATCCTCTTTTCACACGTTAGAAATTGTTTAGTTATCTACAAACAAGCTCAATGACTTTTTCCCATCCTCCCTACCTTTAAGGTCTACAGGGTTTATTTGTTTGTTTGTTTGTTTGTTTTTACCCTGGAATTTACTTTCCTGAGGGAAAAGGAAATGACAGTAATACCCATCCCAGAGGCTGCAAACTTTAATGCTTGTCTGGGCCTTAAGTGATGTGAAACAGTGAAATATCCAGATGTAAGTTATAGGGATTGGTGAGGACTGTGGAGATGTGGAGAGTACATATTCCTGTTAAGAGGGTCTTAATACAATTGAAATATGCATTGTGCCACCCTAAAATTATAGACCTGAAGGCCCAGTTGACTACCAGAAGGCTACAATTCAGCAAATTTCTGATTCTGATTTAAAGATATAGATAGATAGATGGGAAAACTGTTATACTTCCTGATCGCACAGAAATACCATCCATAACAACAAAGCAATGCACAATTAAGACCACTTAAAATTGAAAGTATACTTAGCTGAATACTCCAACTTGTTTCTTTCTAGTTTTCCTCCTTTTCCGTCTTTTGGCTGATACAGATCAGTAATCCTAATATTATATTCAATGGGAATGGCAACAGTCCTCTCTGTGGGGGTGGCTACAGCTTGGAAGAAAACCAACCTCAGGCAAAAATGCAAGATAGGAAAAGAGGCATTTCCCTTCCCTCCTCTATTTCTTTAATCTTCTTGGCTTCCTGTAAGAATGCATCTGAATGGAACCAACCAGAGACCAGGCCTGTGCCATTTCCATTTCCCCACAGAGATGAGTGGATTTCAGGACCAGCATAGGCAAGCTATTGCTGGTTCTGTAGATGGGGCATTTCTTTGCCCTACACATTTACACCTTGCAAAGAGAAACCTCAGCAAGGACTGAGGCTCAGAAGAGAAAAGTGTCCTTCTTAAGCTCACAACAGTAACTATAGAAGCAGGCATTCTAGCCATGCACTGCCCCATTTGAAAGCTGATAGAGTTTCCTTACATTGTTCAAGCTCCCCTAACAGTTAAGAAATCTGGATGCTGAAACAAATGGCTAGTGTATTGGGCTGATAATCAGGAAACCAAGATTCTAGTTAAGATTCATCAAGTTAGAAAATGTTATTGATTACTTAGCCTGAAAGTTCATATTGGTAATCAATTATTTTCAAGTTCTAAATTTGATGCCTCTGTAATTCTAACATTAGTTTTAACTACTACATGTTAGACTGTGAATTTCCAAATGGTAGGAGATTAGTCTGTTTGCTTTGTCTAGTGCTTATACACCTAAGCAGACCTTGAAAGTAATCTTGATAATGTTGCCAATTTGATAAATTTTCAAAGAATTTTCCTTATGACCTTTTCATCCCTATTTTAATATGCTGAGAAACTCCATACAGGAAAGACCCAAGCAGTCTTGTCTTTGAAACAAGTTTCATTGAGAAACCCCAGTCCAGAAGTCTGGATAAAGAGAACATGAACTTCTGTCATATTTTTGGTGGTTGTGAGAAATAAAACTCTAGTTTAATTTAGTACAGAGTATTGCCTTAGGATTTTCATAAAATAGACCATGCTTACTGAAATATTTGGCAGAAAGATGGTTTCCAATACTTAAGATCAGTGGGAAATTTAGTTCAGACTCGAAGGTTTTATACATCTGACTACAAAATTTCATGTAAATACTCCTTTGGTAATAAAAAGTTTGACTTTCCAATATCCAAAATAGGTATAGTTTGTCTTTCAACTATATTCTAAACCAGTTTTGACTTAATTTTCAAGCGCCCTTTTCCTGTAAAATCTCTGACTCTGTCATGTTGCCACACAACATCCTGTTTTCCCAGGCTGCCAGGAAATCATCCACTATTGATGTCTGAAATGGAGAAATATTTCCCACTGATCATTTTCTTTGATCAAAACTTAACCTGAACTACCCAGATGAGATTATCAGGAAATATAAGGTAGTTTCCTGTTCTTTAATGATGAAGTAAAAATCTCGATTCCAATGAAATTTGACAAAACCAAGACTTTCATATTGAAGATATTATTCCAATGTTTGAATTCTCATCTTCTCTCATCAATCAGTAAGTATGTATATATCATGTGCCTGCTGTGTGACCAGCCATTGTTCCCAGGGCTACATTTGCTACTTGGAGAACAATCAAAAGATAGGATTACATGACAGCGTAAGCTTTTTTCTTACCATAGTCGCTGCAATGCTACAAAATAGAGATTCATTTATATTAAAAGTAAATATTGGGTAACTTTGTGATGACCAACTACTTATACTCTGTTAATTATTGCCATTGCACATATTTATAATTAGATGAACTAGAAGCACTAAAAGGAGTGAAAAATAAAAAGGGAAATTAATTTGGGACTTTCAACGTGAAGAAATCAATGCTGGTTGGACTCAATTCACTCAGTTGATTCATTCATTCATGCATTCAATAAAATATACTTTCTTACTATTTCTAACATCTGACCCTCTCTTTTAAAAGCTTGCGATAGAAGGACTTGCAGCCATAAGCAGATGGCAGTATTTAATAACTGCTGCTGGGCAGGGAAGATCCTCAGGAGAACAGTGAGTTGGGTGAAAGGGAGTCTGCGTTAAGTGTGACCACTCAGCGCAGCTTGGCCTCAGGCCACGCCTGCTTCCCTTCATGCTGACACCTCAGTCAGAGTAAACAGGAGCAAGTGGATAGTTCAGAGCAAAAACAAACAAGCATATCTTGCAACCTTTCACCTACAAATCTCTTACTTCTGCCTGTGAGTAGTTCCACAGTTTCAATAAAGCAATCTGATTGCAATAACAGTTTGTTTGGCAATACCTGTGACCTAAAACATGCGTTAATTTTGTCTTTGGTAGAGTATAGCTACAAGTTGACAGGTCACCACCTTGTGAATGATATGGAAGGTTCCCCCTACTCAAGTAAATAATAATATAAAACTTCAATGAGACCCTGGCTGGTAGCACAGTGGATAAGGTGCCGGCCTGCAAACCCAAAGGTCACAGGTTCGATTCCCCAGCCAGGGCACATAACAAGGTTGCAAATCAGGTCTCCAGTAAGGTCTATGGCTGGAGGCAGGTGAAACACAACCATACATTGATATCTCTCTCCCTCTCTGCCTCTCTCCCTTCCCCTCTTTCTAAAAATAATGAAATAAAATCTTTAAAAAAAAAAAAAACTTCAATGAATGCAGAAAAAGATGAAAATATTGATTTTAATTAAATGAATGCCTCAATGATTTTTTTCCTTAGCCTCATTCATTTCAAATGTACTTAAGCCTACTAAGGGTTCTTTTTTAACGATATGAAGCTATTTTGCAATAGGAGACTTTAGATGGCACTGTAGTTTCTACATAGCCATAACATGGAAACAAAGCTTCTTTAAAACTATTTTTTAAAGGTGTATTCTTCCCACCTGGTTTTCCTGGTCTGTCATAGCAAATCATTTATTGCAATGTGCAGAAGACAGAGAGTATCTTGAAATTAGGGAACTAGGAAGCAATGGAAAGATTTCTGGAGATCACTATACTACAAAATTTGCCATGAATTAAGCGTAAGTGTACCCAGTAAAGAGTAAAGAATGCACATTTGATCTCTGCTTTATGAGGTCTGTCCTGAAATTATAGGCCGTGCAAACTGTTTTAATTATATTGACATTGGCTCAATGCTTTCAGGACAGGCTTTGTAAATATCTTGATTTTGTTCATTAAAAAACTTAGGAGAATATCCACTAAATATGTGACTTAAGTAAGAAATACTTAAAGGAAAAAAAGACTCATGGACATGGATGACAGTGTAGTGAATTGCCAGAGGGCAGGAAAGAGGGGTATAAGGAGAATAAATGCTTCTCCTTTTGGAAATGGAAAAAATACAATAAAAAGTCAAAAATAAAAGAAATATTTCAGTGGAATATTACTGATTAGTGAGTTACTATGTGTTATGGGTTCAATTGTGTTTCCCTCAAATCCATCTGTTGAAATCCTAACCTTTAGTACTTCAGAATGTGACTATATAGAGGTAGGTTTGCTCCTTAGGTAGTCAAGTTAAAATGAGGCCATAGGAATTGGTATAATTGAGTATAACAGGTGTCTTTATAAAAAGGGGGATTTGGAGACAGACACACACACACACAGAATGCCATGGTGAGATGAAAGCAGAGATTCCAGCGACCCCCAGCCAAGCACCAGAAGCTAACTGAGAAGCATGCTACAAATTCTGTCTCAGAGCTTTTGTAAGAAACTACCCTTCCTGACACCATGATCTTGGATGCCTAACCTTAGATCTGTGGGACAATAAAGTTCTATTATTAAGCCATTCTGTTTGTCACAATTTGTTAAGGCAGCCTCACAAACTAGGAAAGTGGATGTCTGTCTTCAAAATATTGCCTATTACTTTGTTTATTGTTCAGATGGTGCCTGTTTGGTTCGGTAATTTTCTGTGACTACTAATATTAGTAATAGCAATGATAATAGTAACAATTAGTTTTTTGAGGACTTACCATATCCCAACTTCTGTTTTTATCATTTCTGATGCCACAAGATGAATGGGAAATAAAGGAAATATTTTTTTCATGGCAAAAGTGATTTATTGCTTTATTATGCATTCATGAGCAATATTAAGGATGCTTCTTTAAGTCACTAAGGATTTTTGGATGGCCTTAAAGGAGCTTATGTTACTTACCCTAATACAGAAATTATTACACTTATGTGAGGTGCTGCTCCCACAAAATTTGAAATATAAAGCTTAAGGGTAGAAGGTATGTAATGAGGACATCAAACTTAAGGCTAGGAACATAGCAAAATATTTGCTAAAAGCAATTGCCTAGTCTAACTTAGATGGAAGACTACATGCCTAACAATAATTTCTAGTTAAATGTTGAAATGCTTTACAGTCCTTGTATGTATTATCTATTATTAGCTGTATTTTGCAAAGTATTACAAAGAAGGAATGAGTTCAGGAAAATATTAATGATCTTGTAAGTAGTGAAAGAGAAGGTTCAAAACACCAACTGCTTATAAAGATTGAACTAAAAAATAACGTCGACACTTGTAGTAAGGAAAACTTTTCAGTTGCATGAAGCAGCGACTTGGGGCAAAGATCAGAATAAGGGTGTGACTTGACACCAGCTTTCAAAGAACTCAATGAGGCATGAGGGTGTGACAGGAGCAACCAAAAACAGAATATAATGTTTAGGAGAGAACTTTGCGTATGATTATTAGCAACATGAAACTGGCTAAAGCAAATAGATCAGAAATCTACAAAGCTTTTGAGGGAATTGTGTTGTCCAGGACACCACAAGTACACTTTATTTGTGATTCAAATACATCAGTTCATGTGTTCCCACCTACAGCTGCCTTGGACTGCCTCCTGCATGGAGGGCATGCTTTCTAAACTCCTTCTAGATGTGAGTGAGGAGAAGAATGATATGGAAGAGGCTCCAAGAGGTTATAGCCAGGGATCACAAAGAAGAAATAAGAAAGCAATTCTCCCCAGAGAGTAGACTTAAGGCTTAATTTAGAAATTTCTTCATCCCTACTCTAACCCTATTTCTGGTATAAGACTTCACAATATCTGTGCAAAGTTATTTCAGAATTACTAAAGACATTGACTGCTGTCTATCTCTTCTTCCTTTTCCTAATGCATAATATTCACTGGGGACATCTTAAATTGGAGGTGAGGTGGAAGTGCAGATAATTTATTTTTTTGTTTTGTTTTATTTTTGTCCATAAGTTACCTATCTGACCATGAGGAGCCATATATATACCTGACAGAAAGGAAATAGATAAGGATCATGAGATGGATGCAATGAATGGATTATTTTCTCTGTGAAGGGGACAGATGTGAATTTGTAAACATATGAAAGAAAGATGAGACATGAGACTGATACTTCGTTGATCAGAATTTGGACTGCGTCTGAGATGTCATGAATTCAGCACACTGTTTTCTCTCCTGGGCACCTATGACAATTGCATGTGTTATTGTTCCATGCAATTAGATTGGGGGCCATGTGATGTCTGACAAGTCAATGGACTGTAAGCAAAAGTAATGTAAAATACTTTTAGACCCAGCCCTTAAAACTGCACAATTCTGTATTCCTGTATTTCCCTGCAGTGTTAACCGTACACATTTCTTCAGATGCACTAAAAGATAGAATCGTCCTTGGTTCCTGAGTTACCACTTGGAGGAGGACTGCTCCAGAGAGCTACCTGACCTGCACTGGACTGTGACTTGAATGAAAATAAACAGAGCCTTCCAGGTCTATTTGTTACTGTAGCATTGCCAAGTCCATCCTGCCTGAAACAGACATACTAAGGGCATTGCAGTCCATGCCAGACCAATTTCTACTCAGCACTTTGCAATCATGGTGAAAGTCTGGCAATTTAACCTGTAATACAGCTAGGCTTTGCACCTTAATTTGACAATCCAACAAGTGCACAATCTCCAAATTATTCTGGGTAATAACAGTTCTAGCAAGCAGATTCTTTGCTTAACAAAGCTAACCTTTCGTCAAGAATTAGACAGGAAAAAAAAAAAATGCTTTAATTGTTATAGAAATCACCAGTAGGATTTTAAAGATATTTCATAGTGTATCCAAAATAATTTTTTATTGCACATTTAGATCTCTTTGATGTGTCTCTGAGCATCAGTTTTTCAATTTCCATGAGTTCTCCATGTTCTTATAAATAGGGACTAACCTCATTAGTCTTCTTTCCTCCCAAATTCTGGAATGGAGATTCAGATACAGAAATCAAAAAGATAATTCAGCTAAAGAAAATCATCAATTCTTATTTCTTCTTGATGACCCCTGGTTACTCTCCTATGGAATTTTCTGTGATGCATGAGAGGTAAGGAAAGAGAGCTAAAATTATGCAAAAGTTAAAACTGGTGACAAGTTTAGCATTTGGCAAATAGTTCACTCTCGCTACTATCCTAGATCTTCATTGACTCTAGACTGGGGACGTGATTTGTTTGTTTTTCTTTCAGAATGTAGGCCTTTCATTTTTGAAACTGATTTATGAGACTCTTTGTATATGATGAGAGGGAAGCCTTTTTCATATGCCTTTCATTTATTTTCATTTGCTTTTTCCTTTTGACTTTTTTCTTACGGTTTTGTTTTATTCTTTGTGTTTTTGTATGAGAGGTCTTATCTATTCCAAGGTTATGAATACATCACCTAATTTTCATTTCACTAATTTTATTTCTTCAATTTTTATTCATTTAAATCTGAATGATACAGGGAACAGACTTAATTACACATGGACTGAGGACCAGCCTGGGAGGCAGTCATCGCATCACTGTCACCAGCAGTAGGAGCAGGTGAGCACTTCAACTCTGTGATGAGGCTGAACTCTATTGGTCTTACTTCCTGGCCATGCAAAGCTTCTTCTGTTGGTAATTCAATGTCACCTTTTCAACAAGGTCTACCTTGACCAATGTATTTGAATTTATAACCTCTGCATACTCCTGATGCCTCTACTTTGCTCTTAAATATATGTATATATATATATACACAAAGAAAAATAATTTCCTTAAATTACACAGTACTTATTATCTTCTGGCATACTACATCATTTATTTATTTGTTAATAATGTTTCCCCTCCAGATTGTTTGTGTTTACTATTTGCACAGCACACCATTTCCATCCATTTATTTTCCATTGATGTCTATAGAGGGTATTTAAAGTATGTCTCTTATAGAAAACATATAGTTGGGTCATACTTTTTATCCGTTCTGTCAATTTTTGCTTTTAAGTGGAAAGTTTGCCTTTAAAATTAATTGCAATTATTGAAATAGTTAGATTTGGGTCTACCATTTTAGTATTTCTTTTCTCTTTGTCTTTTCTTTTTTTCTTTTTCTTTTCTTTTTTTTGTTCTGCTGTTAATGATTTCTGATTCCTTTTAGCTTACTAGAATATATTTTAAAATTCTATTTTAATTTATTTATTGGCCTTTTGGTTATGCCTTTTTGTATGTGTTTTAGTGTTTAAGGATTAAAATATACATTCTTATTTATTCACAGTCTACTTACGTGCTACTTCACATTAATATACATAGGGATACATACTAGAATCATACAGGTTTTTAGCCATCCAAATCCTTTATAATTGTCACAAATATTACATCAACATACATTATCTTTCCCATGACAATGTTATAAATTTTATTGTAATTACTTTTCTGTACTTTAGAGAAATGACATTTATCCAGATAGTTACCATTTTTAATGTTCTTTACACCTTTCTAAAAATGCAAGTTTCATCTGGCACCATTTCCTTTTATGTTAAATAACTTTCTTTAGTATTTCTTATAGTGCAGATATGCTAGTGACAAATTTTGTATTTCTCTTTTATTTAGAAACAGTTTTATTGCTTCTTAGTTCTGAAAAAATTATATCTACTGAATATAGAATTCCAGATTGACCATTTTTTTTGTAATTAAAATAGTAAAGATGTTGATCAGCTGATGCCTTCTGATCTTCATTTTATACGGAGAAGTCAGACATCATTCTACTTGTTGCTTCCCTCTATGTAATGTGTCCCTTTTCCCCTGCTATTTTCAAGATTTTCTCTCGATTGTTGGGTTTTAGAATGTTTTGTTTATTTTGATATTGTTTGTATTCACTAAGCTTCCTGAGTCTGTAAATATATGGCTGTCACAAAATTGAGAAGATTTTGGCCATTATATGTTCAAATATTTCATCTGCTCTGTTCTCTTTCTCCCTGCGTTATTTGGATTCCAATCACATGTATATTCAAACTTGTCCAGGGACCCACCCTGGATAAGATATCCTACTAACATAGAGAAAACACACCCATACCCACACCCACACTTACACAGACTGGGTCAATCTAGACACTAGAGTTTACCTAAAGTGCACATGTTTGGGATGTAGTAGGAAACCAGAGTACCAAGAGAAGACACGTGCACACATGAGAATAATATGCCAACTCCATAAAGATAGTGGCTCTAGGTGGAAATCTTTCTTTTCTCTATATTATAACAAAATAACATTGAAAAAAAATGGTGTTATTCAAGGACCTGCTGCACTAAATTCAAATGAGTACTTAACTATGGACAGTGAGACAAATGATACCAAGAAGCAGAGTCAGTTTAATGTTCGTATTTCTTAAATGGATGGTGTGTACATGGAAGTTCATTATGTTATATTCCACATATTTTAAACCCATTATGGCTGAAATAGTTCATATAAAATAAGAATAATAATAACATAATAATATTATTTTGAGAATTAAGTGAGATAATACGTATAAATATTGGGGTACCTGTCAAAATAACAAAAATATCTTTGAGGTGGGGATAGGTTTTGTAGAAAACGATTGTTAGAAGTTGTCATGAAAAAAAGTGTCATGAAAATGCATAACAATTCAACAGGGAAACATTAAAAATATAATAAACAAGATTCATAATAAAACTCACTCTATTACCAGGATAGATAACACTAATTCAAATAAATGAAAAGATAAACTGGGTCCCTAGATAAGAAGATTGAAATGTGTAGAGATGTGTCTCCTTTAAAAATCAATTTATATGTTAATCATGTTGTAAACAAAATTTAAAGGTAAATCACTAACAGGGAAGTATTTTTTAAAGAGTACTTCTGGCAGAGTAATAATTTTAATAATAAAATCTCTTCTAAATCAATAAAAATAGGATGCTGGCATTTAAAAATGGGCACAGGAAATAAGCAGATAATTTACAAGGGCTGCAATACAAATGGCCAATACACATACAGAAATTGTTCACTCATACTAGTATCTGAACTACAGTATTGAAAAAGCCACAAGCAAAACTTATTAATTAGCAAACATTTTTAATAATCTAATAATACTCACTTGGGCAAGACTTTCATAATGAGGGCAAGAGAGGTTCCAGTGATTCCTCCACAGATAAACAATTACAAACAAGCACAAAATACCAAAAACACCCATGGGAAGAGCCCAGAAATCATCTAATGACCAGCAGAAACTTGAGGAACACATATTCTAAAAAGACTGCCACTGCATTGGGCAAGACCTCGAACTTTGTGGCTTTCTGGTCTAGTGGAGCTCCACAATTATCTCAGGTCAGATGGCAAGAAACCACAGAACCACGTGAAGTGGGACATAACATAGCTCAGAGTGCAGAAGACCTGGGAATTTTATACTCCAAAACATGAATACCATCTCTGCCCAAATCACTCACTGGCTGTTTCATGCCTGATAAATAAATACATACATACATACATACATACATAAATATCTATGATAATACAACAATTAAAATATCTTTGAAGAATATTCACCTAAAATCATGCCACGTAAAAATTCTAAGATGTAAAACTGTATGTACAGTATACCTGCACTCCAGCATTGGCTACCTCTGTCTCTTGCTTCAAGAGGGCATAGAATTCTTAAGTGAATTCACTTCTAAACCTTCATGCCATTTAGTTTCTCTAAACTGTCTGGAAATGTACTGAGATATGTTCTGATTCTTTTGCCACCACCCCCTTCACTGTTAAAGATTTTCATGATTTTTTAAGTGGATGATGGTAGACATCAAACTGCTATTATATTCAGATTCTTAGATAAAATAAATAAAAGAAGTAGCCATTCTATTTTAAAATGTCAATACTTGCTGCCTATCAGAAATTATGTTTTGAACTGTTTGCACATGATGAAAGTGTCTGATGTGAAGCTCAAAATGTTCAAGATCTTTCAAAATTTCTTTTGAAGTATATAAACAAAAATTTGAAAGCCATTGCCTAAATTATCTTGTTCAGCAAAAACCATAGGGAGTGATGTGAATTTTACCAAGATCTTATAGGGCAGATAGCTCAGCAAACAATTTTAAAATGTTTTACTAGATACTTTTGTTCTCCCAGCACTTTTAGAGCACCCTGCCACAGGAGATTTTGATTTGTTTTTTTTCCGTTCTCTCATGCTTACACATGAACAGGTTCCCTTCTTTACTCATATGTCCTACCCCAGCTTCCAGCTCTAGACTTATGTACCTAAACTTATATTTGTCCTTCATGCTACATTGCCCTCACTCTTTAGAAGCCTGTTCAGCAGCCATCTTTGCTTACTTTGCTTTTTGGGTTCTTCCTTTGCAAAAATGACAATATTTATCATTATATATGTATCCTGAAAAAAAATTCTCTCAAAATTTTAATATTTATATCTATAGGGAATTTTCAGTTTCTTCTTTATGGTTTTCTGTATTTGTTTCAAAATTTGCACAAACACTATGTTCCACATAATAAAAAATAGAAAAATTGAGAAATGAAAAATTAAAATAAAAAACAGAATAAAGCTTTATGGGAACTTAAAAATGACAAAGACAGCCTCACAGGGCAATGTTCTATTTTAAAAGTGGTATTGGTAAAATCTGGAAAACAATTGTTTTAATTCTCACTTTATACTGTATTTTGAAATAAATTTCAGGTAAAGAATTCAATATAATAGGAAAAAACAGTTTTAAAAACTTGGAGGAAAATATAGGTGAATGTGTAACTGATCTTAATTATGGGATGACATTTTGGGTATAACAATGGTTGCAGGAACATAACCAGGTTGCAAGCCAGGTCTTCAGTCAGCCAGGTCTATGGCTGGAGGCAGGTGAAAGGCAACCATACATTGATGTTTCTCTCCCTTTATGCCTCTCTCCCTTCACCTCACTCTAAAAATAATAAAGAAAATATTTTAAAAATAAAAATAAAGAAAGAATAAATTAAAAAATGGTTGCAGGAAAACAAGGAAAAACACTGCACAATATTGAAAATTTCAGCAGCTCAAATGATTCTTCAAACAATGTGAAATGTTGTTGGCATTAATATAACTAAAATGTCCAGATCCTATAGTTAGATGCCATCTATAGTATACACACAAAATTGCTATACATATAATAAATGTAAATAACCAGGTCCATTGCTTTACATGTCTGGAAATTAAAGAAAACATGTGATTTTGAAAACTAACATACAATTAAAAAAACATTTATTCCCTGTTTCCCATCTTTATGGAATGCCCTTTTTAGCTCACAGATAAAAAAAATAAACAACAAACAAACAAAACAAAATCCCATAAAAACTAGGTCTTAGAATTGCCCATTTTGATGTCATGGTGCAACCTTTGAGGTGGACCGTTCTAATCCAGAAAGTCAGTGTTTTTAATCCAGTGTTTTCCATAGTAAAACCTTTGCATCACAGAGCACACAATCCTCTGCCTACCACTGTTTAAATACCAATCAGACTAGGGGAGGGGTGGTCCAGAGCAAAGAGTCTGAGGACCAAAGGCCAGTGTGGCCTTTACTTCAGCTCCAATCAGGGGCACACTCATTTTGTCCCTTAAATATGTAGAGCTATCAGGTCAGACTCTGTCTGACCAAAGCCTTCTGTTGCAAATGCAAGAAAAGTTTGAGAAATATGCTTTAGTGTAAATATTTGTGTATCATTTATAACCATTTCTTCTAAAATGATGTCTAAAGCTACTCATTAAACCAGAAGAAAACTTCATATTGTTGAAGTTGTTTTGATGTGAATCAGGAAATATGAAACAATAATTGTATTCTCAATTAAGCACTCAACAAATAAACAGCAAAAATTTTTTATGGGTGCAGAGTTCCAGAAGTCTTCCCAGTAGAATACCAGTTAGTTTTTGTAGAATAGTGCCAATCAGAACGTGACTTTTGTAGAGATTATTTTTGCCAGTAATAGTTTCCACTGCAACCTAACCTTGGCTTATCACATAGAGGAAACCAATGTGTGCTGAGCACTTAGACAAAGAGTAAAAGCCTTTTCTGATTTGTCTGGTAGTATTTTTCTTTTAAGTGATAAGCCTACCATTGCAGTAGGTGATTTAAGAATAGAGTGTTTCCTGTGTCAAGGTTATTGATGGGAATTGACTATTTCTATATGATGTTTACATATTTTTAATATTGTAACATGGTACAAATAAAAGTTAATCTCATTAAAACAGAATTCTTTAAAAAGAGTGGTTTTCTTGGGCTTGTCATCTTTGAGTACAGAGTTTTAATTGTAACAGTTAGGTCAGTCTTTGTTCAGGTATGTATATTTGAATAATTCTGGGATTCTTTACCTTGGATGAGAGGTATGTTAATGTATGAATGGGTAAAGTGAGTATGAAGTTATATAAGGGTAGGACTCACATAACCATTAAAGTTTACCAACCACTGGTTCATGCCACTGATATGCAATAACTCATTTAATCTTTACAACAACCTTAAGGGGAAAAAATCATTGTTATCTCCCTTTAAAAGACAACTACACTAACTCAAAGGCCAATAAACTCCAAAGCTGCATAGTTATTAAGTGCTCAAGTCAAGATTTGAAACCACACAGCCTAGCTCCAGTTCAGTCCCTTAAGTATTTTAATATACTCCCTCTAATGACCATGGACATTTGGATAAAACAGTTAGACTTTTATTTGAAATTTATAAAGATATCCTGATATCAATGTCCAGATCTTAGCCAAAGAAATCTTGAGCAAGAAGAAAAAAACTGGAGGTATCATACTTCCCAACTTTAAAACATATCACAAAATTTTAGTAATCAAGAGTATGGTATTGGCATAAAAACAGACATATAGGCTAACAGACAGAGTCAAGAGCCCAGAGATAAACCCATTCATATACTGTGAATTAATTTTAAAAAGGGCTCCAAGAATACACAATGAGTCACTGGTTTCAGGTGAACTAAATAATCATATGCACAAGAATGAAATTGGACCCTTATCTCACACCTTACACAAAAGTCAAAATGTATTAAAAAATCTAAACATAAGATCTGAAATTGTCAAACTCCTAGAAGAAAAGATAAGGGAAAATGTCCTTGACCGTGACTTTTTGGGACCTGAAACCAAAAGCACAGGCAATTACAGTAAAAATAAATAAGTGGACCTTGAGGGTATTATGCTAAGTGAAATAAATCAGACACAGAAAGGCAAAAACCATATGATTTCACTCATATGTAGAGTATAAGAGAAGCAAAAAAAAAAAAAAAAATACTGAACAAACAAAACAAAACAAAAATGAACTCATACATACAGAGAACAGGTAAGGGGTTATGGGGATGGAGGGGTTTGGGAATGGGTGAAGTGGGGAAGGGAGTTAACTATATGGTGATGGTAACTAGCCTTGTGGTGGTGATCACTGTGCAGTGTATTTGGATATCAAATTATAATGCTGTACAGCTACTTAAACTTACACAATAAAATTTTTTTTAATTAAGCAGGAAATAAATAAAATAAGTGCAAATACATTAAGTAAAATGGTTCTGCATACCAAAAAAAAAAAAAACCCCAACAAATTGAAAACAGAACTTATGGAATGGATAAAAATATTTTTAAACTATGTATTTGATAAGTGTTTAATATCTAAAAATATGTAAGAAATCCCTGTAACTCAATAGCAAAATACAAAAAATAAAAATAAAAAATGAGTTGAGAATGGGAAGAGACATTTTTTCCTAGAGAAGATCTGAGGGGAGCATACAGTAAGAAGCTGAGGAAGGCTTTAGGCCAAAAACCAGCAAGAAACAAAGGACCTTGGTTAGGCAGCCTGCATGGAACTGAACATTGCTAACAAACAAACAAGCTCAGAAACAGACTCTTTTCCAATTGAGGCCAGATTAGAACCCTGCCCTGGTGGAAACTTTGATTCCAGTCTTGCAAAGATCCACTTAGGTTGTGCCTGGATTCCTACCCAACAAAAACTGAATATGCCTGGTCTTTTTGGCCTCCAAAGACCAAGAAAGGGAAAAATAAGAGAGCAAAGGCCCAGTGATGATACATTTGGGGGAGTCTTGCTGCAGATGCTTAGGTGGGGAACTAGGGCTGGCCTGGCTCTGGATCCCCTGGAAACAAGGGAAGTGAATGTGGTAACTTTTACCTCTTGTGGAATGGCTGACACTGAAAATACCTTAACAACCTAGACAGAGCCCATTGAGCTCAACAAAGAAAAACAACAACCTGAGGAGGCCCAAAAGCCTGAGCAAAAGTTGTTCAGCCAGGATACATAGTGCATACACAGTGGAATAGTCTCTACAAAGGAACTGATGTCCAGCAGAACAGAAAAATAATAATCATACTTAGGTAGAGTAAAGTACAACTAAAAAATACAATGTACTTAATTATTAGGCTCACAATGTTTCTTCTTTCGGACAAATGAGAGGAAAGGATGATCTCCATTGATAACCAAGTTAATGACCTGAAACAGTGTGAGGAAGAGTAATGTAAGAGAAGAAGGGGATAAGGATTCACTTAACTGTATTCTAAGCATATTGTATTTTTAAGAGAGACATACACAGTCTGAAAATAATTTTGAAATCCAAGCAAAAGAGAAAAATCTTGGTGATAGCAAGTTATTCATAGATGAAAAGCATTAAACTTCTTGTTTGCAATATTTGAAGCTAGAAGGTAGTATACACCTCTTAGTTTTGATGAAACAACTGAACTCATCTAAGGTATTATTTATATGTGAGACTGAAAATATTTGTAAAAATTAGAGTTCCAAATATATTGTTAGGCATGCTTTCTGGGGAAAATAATAATGAAAGAACACAAACCAAAATAAACAAATTAGCAAAACCCCAGAATCAAAACTTTGTGATAGTGGCTATCAATAAAATTAGCTAAATACATAGTTAATCTAAATGTCTGGGAGGGGTTAACATGGGCGAGTAGCTCTACACTGAAAGGGAATTTTTAAAGATAACCTACAGATGAAAGCATTACATTCTCTGAAATAAAATCTTGATGTAGCAGTAAAGGTAGAGAGCAAGAAGTCTTCATTTTGGGTGAGGATGATGGTGGAAGAGGAAAAGGAGGAAGGAAGTAAAGCTCTACCATAGTTTCATTTGAGAGCATTGTTATATCCCATGGCACTTCCTGTACAATAATATTAAATGACTGATATTTCAGTTGTTTTTCAGGAGATTGCTGTAGAATCACATCATACTCTATATTTCCAGTTCAAATAAACTTTTTAAGTTTTAAATAGTCTCTATTGGGTAACAACTCATAGAGTTCATAAGCCTACATTCTGTTCAGACATGTGTCTGTTTTGCCCCTTCTTTGTAAGATTCAGTCTGCATGTTCAACCAGAACTCCAACCTTTGTGACTTTAAACAAGGAGAGTGGCTGGCCTTGTGCTTTGTCTTGTACTCAACCGGGAGCAGCTCCGCCTGTTCTGTCATCTTCCTTCTTGCGGTGGCATTGCCCAGGTCCCTTCCCTGGGTCTTACTGTCAAGTATATATAAACAGAAACAGTCTACTAGTTGGGGCATATCCAAAAATGTTGTTCCTACTTTATATTTTTATAAATTTACATCTGGTAAAGTATTGAAACATGTTCTTTCTGGATCTAGTTTCAATCCAAAATTCCAGAAATACCAGGCAAAACTACAAAAGAAAGATTTGCTGCAAATCTTTATGATATATAATTGTTAGGTTTGGTTTTCCAGTGTGTAGGAAGTAATGAGTAAGAAGAGAAACTGAATCAATGCAGAAAATGTTTCAAATGGATCAGATTTGTATTTTTTGAGCCCAAGTCCCCTCTTGGAAGTGTCCTACCTATTAGAGCCTTTGGTTAGGTAGAAAAGGCTCTTGCCTTCGTAAATCTATGGTCCTCTATCTGTCCAGATAGCAGCTCATGAGTACCTGGATGTCCTCCATAGTCATTAAATAATTTTTAAAAATCACAACATGAATAACCTCATTGGGTTAGAATTTATCCTCATCAAAGGGTTGGGTTATAAAAAGTGCTTCTTGATTGTTCATGAACAATTTCATAATCACTTGCTATATGTGAATAGCACTGATTTAATTACATTTTATAAAGAATGATATTTTCATAATAAATTAAAGATAAATAACAATGATTTTTTATAATTAAAAAGATACTTACTATTTTCACTTTCTCACTGTGGTGTGGACTTTGCCTCTGATAAGACCTGCTAGCTGTCTATCCTATATCTATTCTCTCTCTTCCTTACTAACGCAAATCAGATTTTGTAGAGGTGGCCATATATTCAGCTCTAAAAACTCCCTTTTCCAATATCCTTTGAAGCCAGGTGTGAGGTATCTGGTAGGGATTGAGGGGAAAGCTCTTTTAAAAAGAGGCCCACTTAATTGGTATGAATTCTTTCGACTCTATAATTCCTCCTTCCTGATTGAAAATGGACATCATGGCTTCAGCCAGCTTCTGAGGGCCCATAAATGAAAGGCCATGAGAATATCCAAGAACTTGGCCTTGACCTGCTTGGACAGAGTTACACCAGTTCTGAACAGCTTATCTTTAGATTTCTATTCTGTAAGAAAAAAACAAAATTCCTTATCTTGTTTAAGTCACTGTTCATTATATGTAGTCAAATGTAATCTCTAACTATAATATAGAATCTGTAAAAAAAAAAAAAATAGGTTAATGCTTTGTAGGTCTCTACAAAATAGATTCATAGAAAGCTGCCTCTTTAAATTTGATTCCTATAGCAGTTGGTCTTAGCTCAGGCTGCACTGATTAACATACCCTATGTGTGGCTTATAAACAACAAAAAACTTCTCACAGTTCTGGAGGTTGATGTCCAAGGTCAGGATGCTCAGCTCCTGGTGAGAGCCCTCTGTTGGGTTGCAGACCACTGACTTCTTGCTCTGTCTCCACATGGCAGGGACCAGAGAGAGGAAGCAAGAACTCTTGTAGGAACACGAGCAACCAGTGCACAGCAGAGGTGAGAAGACAGAGAGAGAAAGGTTATGGAGCTCAGTGGCCTCAGTGGTCTCAAACCATCACTGTGTTGAAAGTCTTCAAAAACAAGTATCTGACCCATCATGATTGCCTAGCAGGACTGAATTCTAGCTTTACATTGGTTAAATGCTTATCAAGTTAGATTTTCTTAAAGAAGGACAGGAGCCATCCCTAGGTGAGAGACATAATGATGCTGCTGGGTGACCAGATTGAGGACACAAGTAAGCAGCAGAATTGATGAAGATGAATTCTAACCTCTTTAAAATATAGGCCTACTTCTGTTAATAGCACAGAGAATTTTGGTGCTCTCCTTATTTATTTTCTTTGAATTAACACCTACAGGATAAAGAAACTAACACAGAAAACAGCTGCTGCCTTTCACCTACAGTCTGCAGCTGTACCATCTCGATCCTCCAGGCTAGGTTGAGTGTTTTGTGTTTAATGATAATTAACAAAAAAAAAGGATGAAAAAAGTAATTCCAAGCCAGAGGTATCATATTCTTTCTCTGTGAATAAGATGAGACAGTGCTAAGAATGAGTGGCATAAAATAAATAAAAATATTCATTAAACTTTAAGAAAATGGAGGCCAAGAAAAGTTGCTTGTCTCAATTCAAGACCTTCTGGGAACACAATAAAGAAATTCAAATAAATGGTATAATTTCCAAGTTCTAGAGTCTAAAGAATTCTTCAGAAATAAGGCAAAAATAACAGTTTGTATATAAGTATACAGACACAAAAATAAATTGCTTTTCTATAGACCAAAAGTTCCTGAGATTAATTCTGAAGACATGAGAAGTTTAGGGAACAGACTTCCAAAAAAAGAGAAATGGTCATGTATCTATGCTAATGAGGATAAAGAACTACCTTTGTGTGCTTAAAGATAAAAACTGATTTTATAAGACTGCACATATCAAGCCAAAATACCTGTTACAAATAAAGATAAACATTGTAAAGATTCCTAATTTTAGCATTTGTCTCCACAATTATACAGTAGTAAACACCTTTCAGACACTTACTCATTGCTGTAAGAGCTTTACTAAGAAATATTCCTAGATTGCTCAGATACTCTCTGATGACTTCTTGGCTAGGTGCTGGGCATTGCAAACCAAGAGGGCAAAGCTCACAGGGTAACAGGCATTCAGTGCTCTTCCTCTCCCATCCCCTTTAGCTTCCTGAGATGTGTAAGAAGGTGTAAGGGAAGGGCAGTAAACTGTTGGTACTCTAGTTCTCCTTAGCTGATTCTTTATCTACAAGACTCTTGGCTTTTCATTATCTATAAGACTAACACCTTTGAGCGTGCAAGGGCAATAATCTGTCAAAACCAGGAGGGAGAGCATTGAGTACTCTGTCTAGAGGTGACACCTAGTAGTGTATCCACAAAACATATCACCTGGCCCCAAAATAGGTAAGTACTGATAAATTTTAATATGATATATAAGGAGTGTTTTTGAGAAGTGTGGATTGACAATAATCAAATTATACGTGTTCAGAACAGATAACATAAGAGAGCTTGGGTGGCCGTAATAGCTTGCTGATATTTTGGCATTAACTACTGATAAAGTTGCAGCAAGAGAGATGCAGAGGTACTACTCTTCTGGCCCCTTCCCAATATCACTATTGTCTTTAGGGAATCAGTTACAGTTATCCAGGGATTCTTTAGGGGATAGTGTCTACTCCAAGGGAAGCATAAATGAGAATTTAGAGATGTCTCTTCAGCTGAGCTTCTTATAACTGTCAACTGTTACCATGGGCAATTTGGCAGTCCAAATTGTAGAGACAGGCACAATATCATGACTATGAACTGAAGTAAGTCTTGAAAGGAAAGAACCAAGGATTCTGATCTGAAATTCTCAGGGTTTGCTCCAATGGCACCTACATGTTGCCATAAAAACAGGGTAACACATGCGATGATCTGGGGTTGCTGAACTGTAGGTTACTTTACCCAGAATAAGGCCAGTAGAAACAATACGTCATGAGAGAGAGTATTACAGGATGATATTGGCTATATTGGCAGGGTAAGGAGTTTAGAAGAAATCTAGGAAATGTTATTTTCTCCTTCAGGTGGCACAGGGCAGAACATGAATTCCACATGATACGACTCATCGATGTGTTATGAACACATTATAATGTAGGGAGTCTACACATCCCTATAAATGCCATAAATAAGCTGAGAGTATCCACTAGGTTAAGATAGGCAATGCTTTTAAAGATATTTTGGGAAGATCCTGAAAAATCAGTGCGTAGTCCTGTGGTTCTCAAACTTTAACTGGCATCAGATTCACTTCGTGAACTTTTAAAACTCGAATTTCTGGGCACCATCCCCAAAGTTTATGTTCCAGTAGGTCAGGAAGAGAGCTTGAGCACTTAGATATTTAACTTTCCAGATGATGCAGCTCTGGCTCTTTGTGAATCACAACTCAATAATGTCTAGCCCATATTTTAATGTCACCAGTTAGCTGAATAGCCTCAGATATATTAAAACTTTTCTGTACTTCAGTTTCCTTGTACTTTTTAAAAACGAAGGAGAAATGCATCAATAAAACCTATTCAACCTCAGCAGATCTATGTATTATATAACATTTGTTATGGAGATCTTATTGATAAACATATGGGAAGTTACACTTGATGAGCTGTTAGCATGTTCATAGCACATTTCATCTCATGACACTGTTGAGTACTCTTTTACAATGAGTGTGCAGAAAGCATAATGTAAACAACATTAAGACCCTGGCTGTTTGATCTTCAAGCACTCATTTTCTTCTAGTATGCTACTTTATTTTCTGGATTTAGGATACTATACTTTGAATGTGTACTTTAGAAGCCATTTCCACCATTCATTCTTTTGTATTATTATTATTAGAAAGAAGTGCTTATATTTCAAAAAAAGTAACTTCAAGGCTTCTACTTTTACCAAACCAAGTAGCCCTGTTTCTCTCCTGTTCTCTCTCTTTCATCTAAAACACCCTGGAAAAAATACAGCAAACAAGCATAGGAAGTCTCTGAAAGGTGGAAGGAAAAAGGCTGGTTAGCTAGGGAACTTCAGAGTTGAGGGATGACATTATAATGAGTTTTCTGGGTTTCCAAATTTGATGGTTGAAGCAAAAATATTTAACAACATCTGATAAAGGGCTTAATATATGTTATACAAGAAACATTTAAGATAATTATATTTAAAAAGTGAGGTGGATAAAGAACCTAAGTGGAAATAAGGCATCACATTACAGTTGAGCAACCACTAAGAAAATCAAAATACTACAGAAGAAATAAGCAAGTGATATAAAAGAAATAAATGACATAATTAACAACAGATTATATATAATCAACCTTCCTCTAACAGAAGAATACACATTTGCTGAAATGAGTCCTTCCTTATATTTTGTATCATCTTTCAGTTTTTTCCTCTTTCTCTTTTTATTGTCAAGACCTGTAAGAGAATAATCTAATTGTACTGCCCTACTTTTCACATTCTAAATTAACTCCTTAACTCACCAGCCTGTTTTCTGCCTCCTAGCACTCCAAAGAAAGCATTGCCACCAAGGTCACCTATAATCTCTGGATTGCTAAATCTAACTCTGTTCTTATCTTACTTAGCATTTAACACTTACTTAACAACAGAATTTGACCCACTGACCATAGTCTTTTTCTTTAACCTCTAGTTCTTGGCTTTTGTGATTCTTTTCCCTCCTAGTTCTTTTCAGCCTTTTTTGTCCCATTCTTTCTTTGTCCTCTTCAAAGGCATCTCTTCCTTTTTCCCTCCCTAAGACATGGGTGTTTCCCAAAATTATTTACGATACACTTGTTCTCCATACTCCACTTGCCTATCTCTCACACCCCGTAGACTTTGGTTTTCACTTTTGCTGATGGTTTGCAAATCTCTTTCTAGGCCGTATATTTCTTGATCCATAAACTCATATGCCATTTTCATGGTACCTAAGCATCTCTAACTCAAAATCTTCAAAGTGAATTTATCAGCCTCCATCCTCCCCTTCTTCCTGTATTCCTCATTCTTTCAAACCACCACTCCTTCCAAATGTTTTAGAAATGATACGACTCCTTTCTCTCTTACCATCTCTTCATCTCCAATATTACTCTCTGAATTTAAGGCATCATTTCTTTCCCACAGTTTTATTCTTTTTTCCTTAATTTGGCCCTACTGCTTTCTAATGCTCATACTTCAAGATGTTTTCCAATCTTACTTTTCTAAAATGGAACCCTGAGCAAGTCACTTTCCTATTTTAAATTCTTAAAAAATATCCAAGCTACTTAGGAAGTAAGGCATACAAGAACCTTTGTGATCTTCTGCTTCTTTCTTATACAAGTTGAAAACACTGCTAGCTATGAGTAATAGAAAGTCTGAATTAATTATATTATAACATATAGATATATTTTATTCATATAATAAGTCTGGAGGTAGGCACTGGTCATCTCACAACTCAAAAATGTTATCTAATATCCACAATATTTTTTTTATCATTCTTCACTATCTATTGTAAATTCCTTTATCATCTCACCTCACAAGAAGTCTACTGTAGTTTCAGGTGTCACATCTGTACTCAAGGCTGAAAAGAAACGGAGATAGTAGAGTTATCCATAATTGACCATTTTATCAGGAGAAGCAAATGCCTTCCTAGGCACCCTTAGGGTACTTTTGCTTGTTTTCATTGGCCATAACTAGATCACATGGCCCTTGCTACCCGGGATTCATCACCTGGGTACCAATTTCCACATCAAACACAATTAAGTATAATATAGCATCATTCTAGACTCTACCTGTTTACTCTTATGTTAATAATTCCATTTTATTAATTAAATTTAAGAAAACTCCACTCTGGTTATCATTCTCTACATTCTTCCAGTATCGTCCATCAACTGAAGCCTTCAATTTTCTATTCTCAAAATCAGAAAGCCCTCAAGAAAGTGTCATGATCTTGGCCTTCATGTTCTCCAGGCTGTGAATCTTGACTTATTGATGAAACTATAGCTCTTAAGCCAAAGGGATCATAGCTCAAATCTCTTTTATGCCTCTTTGGCAACTGTTACACAATGAATTAAAGTAAATTAACATTGTGGAGCTTTAAATGCTTAGCAGATAATGCTTGTTTTTCTAATAATCTTATTATGAATGAAGATCTTATTAGATATTTTATTACATTCTTTACTCAACTATTTATTGATCACCTTAAATATGACAGGTTTATATTATGTCTTGGGGAATAGCAATAAAATTTTTTCTTTGTCACATCCATCCTTTATTCAAATGTAATTTTCTGAAAAATAAATCAAGTGGGTTATCTTATATAGAAAAGTTGGAAACCAAATGGAGAATTAATATTACTAATTAATTGCAAAATAGAAATTAATTTGTATGCATATTTGAATGAGTCTGACATGTATCCTATCTATTTCTATGTCTTCACCTATACCACAATTTGAAAGTGAAGAGAAAATATAGCTCCTTTAATTTTTTAAAACTAATCTGGTAATTTTCTTAAAGCCTACCTCTCTATTGATTAATGGGAAAGAAAATTAACTAAAAATTCAATCAGTAATTAAACAGCCATTTGAGGGAAATACCTCTATGCTGTTTCTGTATTTAAGATGTCCTCTTTGGCTGATGGGGCAACCTCCATTGTTACCAGAACGTATGACCTGGCACTTGGTAATTATTTGGGCTCAGTAGCCCTCCTGGCTGCCTTGGACTTTGCTAGTATTTATTGACACTCTAGAACTCTATACAAAGAGGTTGAGATCACACTGGTTCCCACTCCTCAGTTTTGGTATAAAGATGTCGTATCCCACGAACCTCCGTCAAACTCCAAAGGCAGCTTGGTACATAGGTAATTCTGGAAACAAGAGTGTCTCAGGAAACAATATTTCAGGGTCTTCCTTTGTCTGACCATGCTGAACAGCCAAACTGACCTTTGATTGATCTAAAATGGTCTTCAGAGGGACCTCCTCCCAGACTGCCAAGTAAAAAGTGGTGGTAGATGTGTGTCAGGGGGTGAAAGTAGGAAAGGAGGTTCCTCGCTACCTTAAACATGACTCATATATAACTGAGAGAAGAAATTTTCTTCTCATGTGCCTTTGAATTCCTATTTATCTCTTTCGTTACTCCCTTTTAAAAAATATTTTATTCATTATTTTTAGACAGAGGAGAAGGGAGGGAGGAAGAGAGGAAGAGGAACATCAGTGTATGGTTACCTTTCACATGCCTCCAGCTGGGGACCTAGTTGGAGACTTAGCCTGCAACCCACGCATGTGCCCTAACAGAGAATCAAACTGGTGACTCTTTGGTCTGCAGGCCAGTGCCCAATCCACTGAGCCACACCAGCCAGTGCTCTACTTCCTTCCAATTCCCAAAACTGGGAAGGGTGGGCTTCTCTTTTCCCCTCCTTTTTTTCCCATACCTCAACTAAGCCTCAATGGTGATCAGGAATATCTTCTCTGCTGTGAGAGATTCCTGTTAGCTTGGATCACATAAGCTTGCTTATTAAAGTAAGAAATAAACAAATGTGGAAATTTTCTTTCAAGATAATAGCCTATCCCACTGCTTAATTTTATTTTGACTTTCAGAAGCTAAATATTCCTCTTTATCCCGACTTTCCTCACATACAACCTTAGAGAAATGGATGCCATAGGCCACAGGAGTGAAGGTCATGTCAGAAGAAAAAGAAAATGTAAAACTGTTATCCTTGTTAGAAAGGATTTAAACATATTGTACATAGTTTTATAGTCCTTCTTTTAAGATGGTAATTTTCCATACTATACTTAACTCTAAAAACATTCCTATTTCATGCCCATTATTCAAAATCACCTCCTCTTTCAAATTCTTCCTTAAAACTTCTCTGAAACCTTTCTTTTAAAAAAGCCTGAAGGTCTTTTCTTAAAGACAAGAAAGCAGGTTAAATTTAAATAAAAGGCAGACTAAGATAGACTGAGCACATGGGAAGAAAAATTAATAAGTTCACCTCTTTCAAGTAGTTTTTTCCATTGAGTTTTTACATTTTAACTCCTTGTTTTATCTTTATCTTTAGTTAGAAATACTCTTCCTGGATTGGAATGCTTTTCATTTTGAGATACATCAAATTCATTTCAACCTCTACTAATAAGAGTAGTAAAGTTAAAGTAAAATACCAGTGAATGTTACGTTGAATTCCCTTCTAACTCAAATAGAGATAATAATGCCTTTTCCCAGAACTTCTCAAGGAATCTAAGAGGATAAAATGGGTAAAGTTTTGGATGATTTAAGCTTGTTAGGAAAAAATACAAAGTGGAATAATTTCCATCCCGTCATAGTTCACACTTCCTTGAAATAGTTTCTAATTCATCACACTTGCAGGCTTTTTTGTTTTCTCCTGTGTTCATAGGTATTTTATATCTTCATGCAAAATGAAGGAAGATAAATTTCCTGGGTTATAAATAACTTTATTAAATAGTTAATAGTGTATGAGTTAATGAAGCAAATGAATTAAAAAAATAAGGATTGTATGGCCTTTCAAAGATTAATTTTTATTGCAGACAAAATTATATTTGGGTAAAAAATGTAACATGCGATATTCTGATTGTTTTTCCTTTTAATTTTTAATAAAATTTTCTACCAAGAAGTAAAGTTTTACACCAATGATGTGGCTTATGACATAATTTTTAATGGGTTCCAAGTTTCACAGTACTTTTGTTTTTTCTTTCTCTGAAGGCTACTAACATGAGGCTATAAAATGGCAAAGGTCATTTTCAATGTCAAGTTTGCTGAATCGGTTGAACATGAACTATATCCTACATTTCCATGGTAGAAAAATATGTCTAGCTTGCAGAATATATTTTAAGGTATACTTATTATACTGTGTCCCAAGGAGTTTAATTAACAACAAAAATAGACAATGTTCTTTTAACATCTTGACACATTAAAGTACAACATCAGCTTCTACACCCAAATAGATATCCCATTGTTCATAACAGAATTATAAACCAGAGCTCTAAAAATCATACATATTTTATAAAGTCCTCAAACATACATAAGTATGAAAATACTTTTTCTTTTTGGCCTCTTGGGTGCTATTTCCATTCAGTTCCAATGGAAGTCAGTGAAACAAATATAGATCTGCCTCCCCACCCTCCCCACCCCCAAGTAGAAAAACAAGATGTTAAAAACCAACCTCTCTTACCCTGAGTCTACTGGACCGTGGATGGGGGCGCCTTCCAAAGGAGCCTGGCGGGGGCTTGTTTAGCAGGGTTCAAATTTGTGTGAATGACTGGGTACAGAGTTGATGAAAATGAAATATAAATCTTAACTTATTTTAAAATACATGTCTGTCCTTTCTAACACCAGTGTCTTTGTTTCTCCACCTGCTATGGAAATGTCCTCCCTTCTGAAATGCCAGATGGCCTGTGGGGTGTTCTTTTTCCCACCTTGTCCAACAAAAATTAGTCTGGTACATGCAAACTGTGTGTGCCATGCTCCATGACATATCATTGAGCTATGATTGAGCATGATGAGAATGAAATAGTCATTCTTATATGTTAATTGCCCCTCCACATACAAAATTCCATTAGAGTAGGGTATTTTTGTTTCTTTGCTAACATTTTTCTATTTAGTGAGTGGTAAGCATGTATGAAATATTTAAACACATGTATTTAAAATATAA
Organism: Noctilio leporinus; assembly: GCA_004026585.1. Classification (NCBI taxonomy): domain Eukaryota; kingdom Metazoa; phylum Chordata; class Mammalia; order Chiroptera; family Noctilionidae; genus Noctilio; species Noctilio leporinus. The sequence continues at coordinate 123,804 of PVIW01001621.1, read as the reverse complement.
TCCTATCAGCCCTGGCTGGTGGAATAGTGGATAAGGCACTGACCTGTGAACCCAAAGGTTGCTCGTTTCATTCCCAGCCAGGTCAACATAACCAGGTTGCAAGCCGGGTCTCCAGCCAGATCCGTAGGTGAAAGGCAACCATACATTGATGTTTCACCCTCTCTGCCTCTCTCCCTTACCCTCTCTCTGAAAAATAATAAATAAAATCTTTAAAATTTTTAAATAATAATAATAACAAATAAAATATAATCCTATCTAATCAAGCCCTAATTAGAACTTCTATGTGGATGGTGAAACTTGTCCAAGGATAAAATTCATTGTGGGTGATGAGGAAGACACCCAGCTAATGAATTGGCAAACTCCTCATGTCAGTGTCTATAACTCTTCTTTTGAAATAGCCGTTGGCTCAGAGAAAGATTATTCAGGCTCCTTCTTTGGTGATTGAAGTGTGGCTACCAGAGTACTGAAGGTGAGCCAACCAGGGCATTTGGGTCCCTAACCACTAACCACTGTGTCGATTTCTCCTTCGCTGTTGTTGCTGTAACTGCGTTCTCAGTGACGCCTTGTGTCTTCTCAACCAGAGTTATTCTGTGTCAGCCTCTCCACAAAATACACCCACTGTATTTTGCTCCGGTCAGAAAGGTGATATGAGAGGTGTAATGATACGTTTTCAAACTGTTTCTTTAACTTCAGGTCTACCCCACACTGTCTGTATTCAGAGGAACCCTCTTGCCTCCCATTTCCTTAGCTTTTCAGAGCTCTGCCCTGAGAATTAGCTTGCTTCTTGTCAAGGCACTTAGTTTTCAGATTCTTCTGATTTCCTGAGTAGTTAATACTCATCCATCTGCTTCACATCATTAGAATTTTGTTATCATCTTTCATGCTCTTCTTCATCTCTTCTTGCTCGTGGTCTTTGTAGGTTGAAGTGTCATTGTGGGAGGCTTGTGAAGGAATAAGAGATAAACGTGCAGGTCTAATACTCCATAGATGCACTGGGCTCCTTCCCTGGACTTTAAATCAAATTTTATGAATAGCCACATACTACCACAAAACTGTTCTTAACCAAGTGTCAGAGAGAGATAAGTTGGAAGGATAAATATAATATAGAATTAATTAAGGAATCATATATATAGGCTGCATTAAATTCAAGAATTATGAGTTGTGCATAGCTCATGTCTTTTATCACTTATATCACACATAAACCATTATGTTCCATGGTTCAAAATCAAGTATAGAAACTAAGAAATCAATTTCAGAGATATTTATAAGAATGGTTGTAATAATAGTAATGATTAAACAAACCCTACAAATAAATTTCAAATATATATTTACTGAAATTCTCCACTATACATTAGATATATAACTATACAACTTTCTCAAATATATATTATATACACTATATTCTATAAAATATATAAAAAATGAAATACTTTTTCCAATGAGATAAAGCATTTCAAACACAGAAAATTAGATCTCAGATAACTAGGCTATCCCACATTTTGTACAATATCATGTTATGTCAGAAAAGGAGTCAGGACTTAAATTATGGTCTCTTAATTCAACATTGTTCAAGTTATTTTTGTGCAAAATTACCCTTATCATCAAACTGAATTGCTGTATACTCTATTACAACTACATTATTTATTTGATTGTGTCTCCAAGCAAATACTGTCTTGGTAATAAACAGCTTTTTACATAAACCATATGCAGGATATAAGACAGAAAGACTTCCTTCTTGTCAGATGGAAACAGTATCTGGAAGATACAGAGAAGTGACTGAAACAATAAAGATATTAAGTAGTGGAATAAAAGGAGGAGAACTCTCTGACATTAAGAAAAATGTTCTCCTGTCATAAGATGACTATTGAATTTCATGCTTGGGCACTGAGTCAGAGAGAGACAATGACATCCATAAGGAGGTTGATCCAAGTCAAGAGTACCCCAAAACAGAAGCAAACTGAAGCTGGAGCAAACTCCCTGCTGAGGGGAACTAGCCAACTGACGAAAGAGAAAACAGATCTCAAGATTCTGGAAAGTCCAAAGGGAGGGCTACATGAAAAGTATGTGTGGAAAGCTTTAGAGAAAATGCAGATTGATGAGAGTCAAAGAAAGAAAAATGTCTCAGTTGAAGAATTATGCATTCTATCAATACACATAGGAGCATATAAGGAAGCTACTTTGGTGCCTGTTTTGTAGAACCAATCCTAGAAATTAATAGTGAAGGGGTAGTCATGAAAATAATTTGCTTACTTTAATTCTGAAAGCAAGTGTACCCTGAGTATGCAGCTACAAGCCCATTACCTTCAAGAATTTCTTTCATTTAGTGCAGTGATTTTCAACCTTTTCCATCTCATGGTACACATAAACTAATTACTAAAATTCTGCAGCATACCAAAAAAATATACATTTTTCCCAGATCTGACAAAAATAGGTGTAACTTTGATTCATTCATACTTGTGTAACTTTGATTCATTCACACTTGTGCAATTGTGTTGTCTGCAAAGGGGCTGAGACCCCCTCACTCCACAGGGATACCACTCCCGTATATTCACCAGATTCTCAACTACAACAAAATGGGCTTGAGGCCAGTCCTGTTTTGCATCTCCACCCCTTTCCGCCAGTGTTAAAATGGCTTTTTCTTTATTCCTGTAGTTATAGGACTTCTGTTCATCTAGTCTTCAGATGGTTATCCATGTTGATTTTTCCATAATTTAGTTGTAATTTTGATGTGGTTGCAAATGGAGCTGATTTTAATGTCCACCTGCTCTACCATCCTGATCAGAGATCCCTGAGTGCTCTCCCCAGCCTGTTCTTCCCCTAGATTCACTGTTTTGCCCAGGCAAGGCTTGTTATATCTTCCATAGAGAACAATCTATTCTAGCCTTTCTTTTTTGGGTTTTTTTTTTTTTTTTTTTTTTTTTTTTTTTTTTTTTTTTTTTTTTTTTTTTTTTTTTTTTTTTTTTTTTTTTTTTTTTTTTTTTTTTTTTTTTTTTTTTTTTTTTTTTTTTTTTTTTTTTTTTTTTTTTTTTTTTTTTTTT
>PVIW01001621.1:0-120666 GCA_004026585.1 Noctilio leporinus | reverse complement strand
CATGTTTTGCAAATATTTTCTCTCATGTTTAGGTTGCTTTTTCAGCCTGTTGATTGTTTTCCAGGCAGCACAGTTTTTTTTAGTTTAATGTAGTCACACTTGTCTATTGTTGTTTTCATTGTCAGTGATTTTGGTATCATATCCAGAAGATCATTGCTAGGACCAATGTTATAAAAATTAATCCCTATTTTTTTCTAGGAGTTTTACACTTTTAGATCTTATATGTAAGTCTTCAATCCATTTTGAGTTGACTTGTGCATGATGTAAGAGTTCGATTTTATTTTTCTGCACATGGTTATTTAGTGTTCCAAATACAAATAATTTTTTTGAAGAAACTATCTTCTCCATTGTGTATTCTCAGTACTTTGGCTGAAGATCATTTGGATTTATTATTGAATTCTCTATTCTGTTCCCTTGGCTTATGTGTTCATCTTCATGCAAGTGCCATGCTATTTTGATCACTGAAATTTTATAGGATGTTTTGAAGTCAGAAAGTTTGACATCTTGCTTTGTTCCTCTTTCTCAAGATTCTTGTGGCTATTCAGAATCCTTTGTGGTTTCATATGAATTTTAGTATATTTTTCTGTTTTGGAAAGAAAATATTGGAATTTTGATAAGATTGCACTGACTCAGGAGAGTGCTTTTGGAAAGTTGGACATGTTTAACATTATTAAGTCTTCTAATATATAAAACAGATGTTTTCTCACTTGTGTTTAATTTCAACCATGTTGTGTAGTTTACAGCATAAATTTTTTCTGCCTTGTTGGTTAAGTTTATTTCTAAAAACTTATTATTTTTGGTACTGTTGTAAATGGAATTATTTCATTTTATTTTTAGACTGTATATTGTTAATAGATATACCTGATTTTATATGATGATTAGTAAGTATCCTGCAAAATTTTTGGCATTTGTTTATTACTTCTAACATTTTATTTTGGTGAACTCTTTAGGTCATGTCATCTATGATAAGAGGTTATTTTACTTCTGATTTAGAGGCCATTCATTTCTTTTTCTTGCTGAATTACTCTAGCTTTGACTTCTAGCACTATGTTGAGAAGAGGCAAGAGTGGATATCCTTGCTTTGTTTGTTTTTTTAAAATAAGTTTTTAAAGATTTTAGAGATTTTAGCCCTAGCTGGTATGGCACCATGGATAAGGCACCAGCCTGTGAACCCAAAGGTTGCTGTTCAGTTTCCAGCCAGGGCACATAACCAGTGTGCAAGCCAGGTCTCCAGCCAGGTCTGTAGCTGGAGGCAGGTGAAAGGCAACCATACATTGACGTTTCTCTCCTTTTCTTCCTCCCTCCCTTCCTCTCTCTCTAAAAATAATGAATAAAATCTTAATAAATAAATAAATAAATAAAATGGCTCTATGTAATCCTTGCCTCATGTTATACATGCTCATCTATAATGCCTTTTCTTGGGGTGTGATGTGGACATACTAAATTAATTCTATTGAATATAATATAGTAAAAAAAAAGATGGTATTTCATTATTGAAATTAGGTTATAAAAAATTCTTAGCTTCTGTTTATCTTCTCTCTCTTTCTTGCCTTGCTCTGATGTAAGCAAGTTGCTATATTGTAAGATTTCCTTTGGAGAGGCCCATATTGTAAAGAATTGAGGAATGTTTTTGGCCAACAGGCAATGAGGAATTGAAATTCTTAGTCTAATAGCCCAAGAAGGACTACATCTTTGGCTGTTAGGACTCAAACACTATGACTGGGTTTGGAATCAGATCATGTTCCAGTCAAGTTTTGAGATGCATCCTCTATAGCACCAGCCAACACTGAGTCAGGGGCAACTGGTTAAGCTGCACCTGAATTTATGATCCATAGAAACTGTGAGATATTATTTATTATTTTAAACATCTTAGTTTTATATCAATTGGACATATGATAGATACCTAATACCACTAGTAAGAACATAGGTGTAAAGCAATTTTGAGAATATACTGTAATATTTTGAAACAAAGTACAGGAGAGATAGTAACAACAGCCTCCTCCCTCTTGCTTAAAAATTAATTCTAAATTCTGTAGATAAATAAAAAATGTATAGTCTTTTAAATAGACTATATATTGTAAATATCATCTACTAATTTACCCCATTTCTCCATTCATTTTTTAACATTGGTACTACAATATACATGGTTTTGTATATGTTCTAGTAAGTATAAAAAAGCACAAACTAAATATTGGAAATACTTTTGGAAATAAAATAATATGTGTATCCTTTGATGTAGTTCAAGATTGAATCATCGTAGCCTATAATTTAAGAATATTACAATTGTGCAGAAAGAAATTGAGCTATTTGTCATCCTTCAGGAAGAAGAGATTTGTAGTGCCTCAGTGCTTATAAGAAATGTTTGAGATAAGTATTTAAGTTCCTATCCAGAAGTTATTTGATAATCTATTTTTAGTTTGAAACTGAGGAAGCATTAAAAGAAATTGTATTATATAACAAATAATGAAATGTAACTTGATTTTGTTGCTTGCAGAATTTGGAGAACAAACAAATATTCAAACCCAACAACATAAAGAAAAGTTTGGTCTCCAGCAAAACTATATCAATTCAATTACATGGTATCCTTAGCTTACCAAATTTTACTTCCAAGTTTTTATGATTGAAGAAAAGAATGATAGTTCATGTTCTGAATGTGACATCCAAACAGATGCTTTGATTTATAAATTGTGTTTGTCCCAGATCAACTTAAATGGATAGAGTTAATCCTTGCTACAACCCAGTGGAACAATCATTCTCTCTCTCTCTCTCTCTCTCTCTCTCTCTCTCTCTCTATATATATATATATATATATGTGTATATATATATATATATATATATATGATATAGACTTCAAAATTATGGAGTAGGTCTTAAAATATTTTATAAAAAACTTTATATAGTACAAAGCATCAAGTGATTAGAAAATTTCAGCTTTCTTCTCAGACATACTTTTTAAAATAAATAAATAAAATATCTTTCCTGCCACTCCAACAGACTATGTTCATTTTGATCCTAATGACCAAACTTCCAGGGTCAGAGTTGGACGTTTGACATAAATAGCTTTTGTTCTAAGAAAGATTTTAAATTATGACACTCTACTGTGGTTATGAACTCATGCTGGGCACTGCGGCTTGATAAAACAGAGTATGAGCTCAGTCACAAAAGACTGATGAGCACAAAATGGAATGAGGCAGACTTGTCCCTCTGCCACTCTGCACCCCATTGATGGGAATGCATATGTGTATGTTCTTCCTGTGGTTTCCTAAGGATGGAGTACATTGTCATATGAAAGAAAACAGATGGACATATAGGTGCATCCTTCCATTGTCACCCTTAGTCATTCTCTTCACCTTGGCAAAAATTTTCCATTCACTAACATGCTGCTCATTTTCTCACTCTTCTTTCCTAGAATCTGGATTTCCAGAAGACTCCCATGTATCCAGAGTACTGAATAGTGGGGCTTTTTGTCTTCTTATTGATTGATTGATTTTAATAGTGATTATTACTAGATCTAACTGGAGAGGCTGGGAATAACTAACAAGTTCATTTTAGTTCTCTTTTGGGTAGTAGGCAGTTGTGATGCCTAACCTTGGTAAGGCTCAGGTCCTCATTGGCCGTAAACTAACAATGATTCTCATTGTGGAGATGAGTTAAGAAATTGAAAAGTAAGACATTGATGAAATAATGTTACAATAAATCTAGATTTACTTGTTTAAAAAATTCTATAAGTGAACTGAAATATCTTTACAGAAATTTATTTTTAAAAATTAAGAACAAAAATAATTAAAATATTTATATGAAACAAACAATAATTTATTAGGCATTTTTGTAAGGTAATATGATATAAAACCACCCATCCTTTGTTTAAGAATAGTGCTTCTGTAACTTTTCTCACATAGTTAATAGTAATGGTATCTTTGAGCCAGGTTTTCCTATTAAACACAGCATCAAATATATCTCAAAATTTTGTTTCCATTCCAGGGTATTATGAAAGTCTCATTTGCAAAAGCAAGTTTTAGCAAAGTGAATAACAAAATTTAGTGTTTTAACTCATATATGGCATTCCTAAAATATTTAATTATTTATCTTGGACTGTTAGCCTCACAATTTTATTTGGAAACTTACAAATTATTATTAATCATGTTCACTTTAAACCATTCTGATTTTCTTTGTTGTTTTATTTGAGTATTGTTCAAATGTATTTTTTATTAAAAATGTCCCACATAGCAATGTGTCGTATGACCTTTTAATAGCAGCATGCTTGGAGTAACTCCCCAAAGCAAGTTAGAAGCACAGACTTAAATTTCCCAATAAATAATATAGTCAGCCCTGATTGGTCCAGCTCAGTGGACTGAGCACTGGCCTGTGAACTGAAGAGTACCAGGTTGATTCCCAGTCAGGGCACATGCCTGCATTGTGGACCAGGTTCCCAGGTGGAGGCATGCAAAAGGCAACTACATATTGATGTTTTTCTCCCCCTCTTCTCCCTCACTTTTCTTTTCTCAAAAAATAAATTAATTAAATCTTAAAAACAACCCTATCTAGATCAGTGTATAGTTGGAAAATGGATTGTATGATTTGGACATGTTGCCTGTTCATCAATTTGTAATTTTTAGCTACCCTGACTTCAATCTGTAGGTGGTCTTTCATCAGGCCTCTCAGTTATTTCTAAAAAACATAAAATAAGATCAACACATAGATCAATGCATAAGTTTTTTACATATTAAGAGTTGTTACATATTGAAAATTTTGTCTTCGTGTAACACTTATTCATCTCTCAGTAAACACTAGTGTTTTCCTGGAACACTATAGAAAATGCTGGCCCAGAGTAAACCTGAAACTGATAACACAGTGTAAGGGGAAATGATAGGATTTGCAGTTAGGCAGAAGTTTGGGCTAAGATACCTTCTCTCATTTGATTTAAAAATGAACAAACAATGAAAAACAACAGTGACTCGATTTATATGGTAGGGACAAAATAGTTGCTTAATAAATGTAAGTTTCTTTCCACCTCTACAGCTTCCTCTTTGGAGGCTGCTTCAAGTAGAGCTTTTGGTCACAAGTAAGAGAAAACACCACCAAAGTTTCACTTAGGCAAAAAAGGAAATTTGTTGGCTTACAGAAAAATGACAAGATTGGATTCAGGGCCCAGAAAATATAATTAGGAGTTGGTCTCTCTCCATCTCTCTAGTCTCCCTTCTGTCATGTTGGCTTCAGCATCAGCCTTACACAGTAGCAAGGGGTTGCCTGGTGCTTCAGCCCCACCATCTTCTCAGGCTCCAGGCCTTGCAGGAAAGAATGAACAGCTCTTTGCTGGAAATTGCCAAATAAGTTTTGCTTTAGTTCTGATTGGGTCACATACTGAAGTCTTTAACAGTTACTAAGACTAAAGGGATGGATACTGGCGGTCCAAAATCTTGTGTTCCACCTTAGAAATGCTGTATGTGTGTGTGTGTGTGTGTGTATGGTTGTGTGACAGGCAATGAGCTAATTCCCCAAATATAATTTAAATCATATTTCTTAGATGAAGAATAGATATTGGAGAGTAAAATCAGCAGATATCCATTATTAAAAAAAAAAAATTCCTTCTTTTCAATCCAGAGTTGCGCATGCAAGTAAAATCCTTCCTACCCATTAACAACAATGATGTCCTTAAAAGCTGTCTTACTGCCCTAGAATCTTCAAGACCTCCCACCCTGACAATTAGCTCTTTAAACCCTCTTATCTTTTTTATTATAGTTTCTACCCGTAGATTCAGTTTAAGTTTGTTTTCATGACACACCCTCAACACTTTCCTTTGCCCAGTCAACAATATTCTAGCACACAGATCACACAGTATTGTATACATTGTATGGTTAGTTTTATGTCATTTCCCTATACTGTGTTGATTCACTCTAGGGTCTTTATTGTCCAGCATGGAAACTTCTACAGAAGAATCACTTAAAAGAGATGTGTTAGAGAAATAAATGAATAAATTAATGAGTGAATTAATATGTAGGTATCACAGAGGAGACCGCCACAATGAAACATTTTTGGATTATACTGTAGACAACTAACTTCAGTTACAGTGTGAGATAAGTATTATTAGCAAACTGCACATTTCAATTGGTTGTATGATTCAGGTTATTTCTCTTAGAGTATAAATATCTATATTAGCCTTATAGAGTTGTAGTGAGTTTTTCTCTGTCTCTTTCTCTTTCTCTCTCTCTCTCTCACACACACATACACACACCCCAACTCCCCTACACATATGTAAAACTTAAATTTCCTAACAGCATGGTTAATTTAAAAATTACATCATGCAGCTCTTATTTTTAATAGTATTTTTAATTATAATCTCAGACGGTGAGCTCCTCTGAGAAGGGAGTTAGCAACATTTTTACTACAGCAAAATCTCTAGATGCAGCAAATTTTCTGACAATTTATTCAACTACAAAGTATCTGGCTGGCTTCAGAGAGAGAGAAAAAAATCATCCAGAGTTTTCAACAGAAGGAACTTCTAAAGGTAGCTGAAGCCAACGCATTTCAAGGAGGGAAAAAAAAAAAAAAAAAAGTAGATTAGCCAATGGTGAAATCTCTGCTGTCCCAGGGAGATTTCTCTTCCCTTGAGTTTTGCTGAAGCGGGGTTTTCATCATTGATTCCCATGAAAGTTTCAAAGTGCTGCGGGCATATAATTCTCACTCTTACAGGCAAAAATTATTTTTTAAAGTATGATTTTTAAACATATTTAAAAAAAAACATACAGGCTAGGCACAAGTACAATTTCACTGTTAAAACAGTGCGAAATGTGCCGGCCTGCGAACCCAAAGGTTGAAAGTTCAATTCCCCAGCCAGGGCGCATAACAAGGTTGCAAACCAGGTCTCCAGTCAGGTCTGTGGCTGGAGGCAGGTGAAAAGCAACCATACATTGATGTCTCTCTCCCTCTCTGCCTCTCTCTCTCCCTTCCCCTCTTTCTAAAAAATAATGGAATAAAATCTTTAAAAAACAAACAAACAAAAAAAAAAAACAGTGCAAAATGGTATATAAGTATGTAGAATTTTCAAAACACAACTTAGTCTCTCCCTTACCTTCCACACTGATAATTGTTTCTAGTTGTTTGTATCTTTCCAGACATTTAACATTTTTTCAGATACTATTCCTCCTAAAGCCTCACCCCGTTTCCTTTTGGTGAGCTGCTTGTCCTCTACTCTTGGTCATCCTTGCCAGAGACCACTTCTAGTGCCTGTCTTCACCTTGGAATCCGAGCCTTCCCAAGCCTAACAGCCTGGGACAGCATGAAACACAAGCTCCCGGGACTCTGAACAGGAAGTGAGTCAAGCAAGGAATTAAAGAATTTTAGGGTCAGAATCTTCCCAGTAGCAGCAACAGAGGTGATGACAGCAGTGGCAGCTGCGGCAACATACTGGCCAGGCTGTGCCCGAGCAAGTCTGTTGCAGTGTTTCCTGCTTCCTGATTTCCTTCTGAGCTTCCTTGTTGCCTGGTGTTTCCAATGTCTTTATCCTGTTCCCACTGGTTCTGTGAGCTACTATCCTTTCAATCGTATGTAGACTAGACCTCTGTCAATTCTATTGGTCTGTTATTAAAGTTGTAGACCAATGTTCTTTTGGTTACTTTCCTGATACCTATGTCTCCATCTTTTTAACTTATAATTTTTCAATATTTCTATATGTGTCCTTTACACTATACCTATTCAGAGTTACATGCTATTGAATTTTTAAAAATCAAATCTGAGAATGTGGAATTTTTATAAAAATTTAATCTTCATCTTTTTAAATTTTTTTTTTTCAGAGAGAAAAATATTTTTCTGAGAGGGTAAGAGAGAGAGGCAGAGAGGGAGAGAAACATCAGTGTATGGTTGCCTTTCACCTGCCTCCAGCTATGAACTTGGTTGAAGACCTGGCTTGCAACCTGGTTATGTGCTCTGACTGGGAATTGAACCAGTGATCTCTGGGTTTGCAGGACAGCATCTGTCCATTGAGCCACCAGTTCTCTTGTTTTTAAAATGCCCAAATGGTTTCTTATTTTTGTCAGCATGACAAAAGGTATTTATGATGAAAAACATGTAGCTAATATCATTTTCAGTAGTCAATGACTGAAAGTACCACCCCGCCCCAATCAAGAATAAGACAAAGATGCCTGCTTTACCCTGTGCTGTTCAACATTATACTGGAATTTCTAGCTAGAGCAATTAGATTAAAAAAAGAAGCAATGGGCATTCAAATATTTAAATTATTCAAATTGTAAAAAAATGAAAGTAAAACTCTGACAGGATCTTATATATAGAAAATCATAAAGAATTCACAAGACAACTGTTAGACCTAATAAATGAATTCAACAAAGATACAAGATACAAGATCAATGCAAAATTAAGTAATGTTTCTATATATTAGCAATAAACAATCCAAAAAGGGAATAAAAAATGCAATTTTATTTACATTAGTATTTAAAAGAATAAATATCTAGGAATAAATTTAGTTAAGAGGGTGAAATTTTTTTTTTTAAATATTTTATTTATTATTTCCAGAGAGAGGGGAAGGGAAAGAGGCAGAGAGGGAAAGAAACATCAATGTATGGTTGCCTTTCACCTGCCTCCAGCCACAGACCTGGCTGGAGACCTGGCTTGCAACCTGCTTATGTGCCGTGGCTGGGGAATCAAACCAGCGACCTTTGGGTTCACAGGCCAGCACCTTATCCATTGTGCTACCAGCCAGGGCTAAAGAGGGTGAAATTTTGAAACTTACTACAAAGTTTTAAAAAATTAAAACAGTGCAGAAGTGGCATAAGGACAGATATCAAGACCAATGGAATATAATTGAGAGTCTTGAAATCAATACATACATTTATGGCTACTTGATTTTTCACAATGGTGCCAAACCTATTCAATGGGGAAAGAGTATCCCCCAAAAAGTGGTATTGGGACAACAATCTAAATATAAAAGCTAAAAACATCATGCTCCTGGGGAAAAAAAATACAAAACAAAACAGGAAGAAATCTTCATGACTATAAATTTGGAAGTGGATTCTTGATAATGCTGCTGAACTGAACTCTGTTATTTTTGTTTTTAAGTAGGTAATTTCTCATTCTTTATGTTCTGTAGGTTGTTCATGGTTTTATAGACTTTTAAAACTATGAGATATTAGCTCATTGATAAAATAAAAATATTGTTAAACTGAGAATAATTTTAAAAAGTGATTGATGCTCTTTCTTGACACATTTCTTTGCTTTATATTGATAAATTATTGGTTTGGATAATTAACATAACACATACACTATTAGGGATGGGGACAAAACACAACTGACTTTTTAAGAACAGAATTCAACTGGTAGGAACAACAGTGAACTGATGTACCAAGGAGTCATGTCCTAGTTCTGAGTATTTATCACACTGAGAGAATCATGAAGAGAGAATGGAGAAAGCACATTAATTTGCTGAGTCGGTTAAGAGAACTGATTCAGTTAAGAGAACTGCTTTGTTTCTCTTTTTCACAACTCACTGTACTACTTACAATCTGAGCAATTATGTCCTTTCCAATTTTGGACATTTTCTGTTATATGTTTCCCAAAGATATCTCTTCCCTGTCTATTCTCACAATCGAGGAATCCTAAATATATGTTGTATATTTCCATTTTACCCTTTATGTCACTTTGTTTTTCCATGTCTTCAACTGCTTTATATCCCAGGTTGCTTTTTAGGATTTCTCCCTGCACACTGTCTCCTTATTTTCTTCCCATTATCTGCAGTGTCTAGAAATATCATTACGCAGTCTACTGAGTTTGCTATTTTGATGGTATATATTTTACTTCCAGATAGTTTACTTTATTCTTACCCAGGTCTAATATTTTTGCACTGTCCTATTCTTTTATTGAGATTTTTACTCCTTTATTTCTTAAATTACCATGGACATGGACAACGAGGTGGGGATGATTATGGGAGAGGATGGGGTGGGTGGGGCAGGAAAATGAGAGACAACTGTAATACAACAATCAATTAATTTAAAAATAAAATATTTAAAAATAGTAACCCCTTTGAAATTGTTAAGTTACACTTTGTTACATCTGCTTACTTTCCATATTGTGGTTGTATCAGTACTAACTAATCATTGTATTAGTTTCTACACAATAATTGTAAACCTGCATTTGCCCCACCCTGTATTTGTTGAAGCCAGAGATTACAGTGGAGCTAGAAAGGAAACATACCAGGTGGCAGGTTACAATAGTTTAAAAGGACAAACAAAAGGGGATCCTTTGTTACTTCAAACAGCATCTGTTGTCACAATTAGAAAAATGTTAGCTGAAAAGATTCAAATTTAAATAGACTACGGTCTTTCCTGTGATGACCCCTGTCCGATCGTTGAAGGTACTCGAGTCTGACCACTTCCAGGCAGTAGTGTGACCAATTGGCTCAACCTTTTCAACTGAATAATCTTTTCACTACAAGGCATCTACAATATGCCTTCTTTGTGTGGAAAGAAAAATTCATGCTCAACCTGTAAACACCTAACAGATGGTACAATAATTTGTATATACATTGTGCATACAGGATATATTCTTGGAGAATGAATCAGATTCATGCTATGCCTATTTAAATGTTTCATTATTTTAATTTTAATTCATTTATTCATAGTTTTAACCTTGGTAAAAACATTTATTATTTAAATTAATAGGTAAATGGCATCAACAAAACTGCAGCATTTAATGTTGAAGATAACTGACATGCATGAACTCATTGTATTAAAATATTGGTTTTCCTATTGTTTTGCACAGATGGTGCTAGTAATTAATATTATACTATTTCTTTCATTAGGGGATTCCCTGTTGACAAAAGTCACATAGTAAATAAAATTCGCATAGTATACAACAAATTATAACATTATACCATTTGAATAGATAATGTGTATTTTGTAGATATATTAATGGTAATGTATTATCTCAGATGTAAATTTAATAATGTTCCTAATGGTCAATATGGCATTGAAATGAGTAACTTAATAAAATTGGGCAATGTGATCTACTCCAGAAGAATATATTAACTATCTATTTAATCATAACATAGATATGTAACAATGTGTTCTATGCTCTTTGGTTCAAGAACAATAATGCTGGTATTTCAAGATACATATAGGTATTAAAGGTAGCAAGGAACAGTATTACTTATCACTTTAATAAAAGATATTTCTCAAGGGAGGTATCTTTCCTGAGTGGCCAATAAATTCATTCTTTAACATATCAGAATGTTAAAGAATATGAATAGTATGATTATATACAAACAGATCATTTTATTTATTTTTAAAAAGATTTTATCTATTATTTTTAGAAAGAGGGTAAGAGAGAGAGGCAGAGAGGGAGAGAAACATCAGTGTATGGTTGCCTTTCAACTGCCTTCAGCTATGGACCTGGATGGAGACCTGGTTTCCAATCTGGTTATATACCCTGACTGGGGATTGAACCAAAGATATTTGGGTTCACAGGCCAGCACCTATCCACCAAGCCACCAGCCAGGGCCTGAACAGATAACTTTAAATACAAGTTTTAAAACCTCTCTCTTTATGAACAGGCACTCTATTTAGCAAAAATCCTCAATAAGCTGATGTTCATGTGATAAGGAAGAACATTTCTATCTAAGGCTTCCAATAAGCCATTCAGCAGGACCCTTGAGTAGGCCTAGTAAACATTTCTGTCAGAATGTTGCTAGTGCCTCCTACAGAGTGTATCAAAAGTAGAAAACTGATGTTAATAAAGTTCTCCTTATGCTTCTTTTAGAGAAATCATAATATAACAAGTTAGTTTCATGTTTTTTTTAAAGATTTTATTTCATTATTTTTAGAAAGAGGGAAAGGGAGAGAGGCAGAGAGACATCAATGTATGGTTGCTTTTCACCTGCCTCCAGCTACAGACCTGACTGGAGACCTGGTTTGCAACCTTGTTATGTGCCCTGGCTGGGGAATCGAACCTGTGACCTTTGGGTTCGCAGGCTGGCGCCTTATCCACTGTGCTACCAGCCAGGGCTAGTTTCATTTCTAAAGGATTTCAAAATTATCGGTTTTTTATTTCTAATATGGCATGAAAATGCTGTTTAAATTATACTAAAGTCTTAAAACAGCACATGACTGGCCAGAGAAAATTATCCAATAGCAAGAAAGATTTTTAAAGTAACTAGAAGATACCATTTATTTCCAGACTTTCCCTTCTAAAACTAGGAATGGGTTGGAATCTCTAGGAGACCCTTGCAAGTCTTTAATTAGTTTCCCCTGGTTCTTCTTTACCAATGGTCCTAGCTCTTAATACAGAAACTTCTTAATTTGTCACACTAGAATACAAGGATATCCTCAAAATAATAAGCTTTCACATTACTGAGTGTCACCTTTCTAGGTTCATTGTTACTCAGTTTTGTTCATGAAAAAGCAGACCATTGTAGTCTAATGTAGGTAGCTTAGTACATAAGTATCTCTTCTTGCCTAAGGAGCAACATTGGCGAATTACCATGGACAAGAACGTGTCTGGGTGCATAGCTCTAGCATAGCGTTTCGGTGCCTGTAAAGACACAGAGCTGGGAATGCAAAATGAATTGAACAAAGTAGAATAGCATTCTTTTTTTTAAAAATTTCAAGGAGTCACCAGTATTCACACATTTGCTCTTAAGTTCAGAAGGCTGGTGTGGAATTCTATAACTTGATGGCAAAAATGCAGCTCAGTCATCGCCTATTGCAGAAAAGTAACACATCTATAAATAGAGTCAGAGCCTGGCTGGGCTTGCCACCCTGAAGGAGCTCTCTTTTTCTCTTGAAAAATTCTTTGTGTACTCATATGAAAAGAATCTAAATTCACTCTCATTTTCAAACTAAATACATGCTATACTATAAACGTATAACACAATATAAAAGGAAGCGGGTATTGTGGAATTTAGGATTACAAATATTCCTGTCCTGGGTTTTAGTCTCTTTTATTATTAATAAACTGGTCTCCTGACATTGTTTGTATTGGTGAAAAAATGCAATTTGTCCCTTAAAGTCCTCTGATTTGAGAGTCAGCTAACAATGTATGAAATTTCAGGTGCAGACATTAAAATTCACATGTGTATAAACACTAGAACTGTGAAGAGAAATAAGCTATTTTAAAATCAATAATGGTACCTCAGGATTTATAAGGGCTCACTTACCATGAAATAATTAAAACATCCTCTTAACTCTTTATGTTATTTATATGTAGAATGCCAGTCCCACTTACAAATAAAAACATAAACTACCACAACCTCTTATGAAAAAATTCTTGCATTTGTCAAGCAAATTTGGTAGTACAAAATGCCTATATTTTAGTTGATATACTTTACAGAAATAAAGTAGCAATACATCATACAATCAATCTAAATTTTGAAGTATTTTCCTAAGTGAAATTTTATTTAGGAAAATATTTCCAATAATAATTATAGAATAAGTTAATTCATGAATATTGGGGGAAATATCTGTGAGCTATATTATATTGAATAGTCTATGAATGTGTTAGTTATGTCAGAATAACATAAGAAAAGACTAAGAAGAGGATTGACTTGTATATGAATTCAAACCTGTGAGAATCAAGATGAAATTTCTAATAATTTCTAATAGAGCTCAAAGAAATATACTTCATTCTTGTGGAATATAAAGAACAAAATACACAGTAAAAAAAATAAAAACAAACTCATAAATATATAACACAAACTTATGGTTGCCAGGTGGGAGGGTAGAGGAGGTTGATGACAAATGTGAAGAGATTGTCCCTGGCCGGTAGCTTGGTTGATTAGAGCGTGATCCTAATACGCCAAGGTTGCAGGTTCCATCTCCATTCAGGGCACAAGAATTAATCAATGTCATTTTGGCTGGTGTGGCTCAGTGGATTTGCTCCAGCCTGGGAACCCAAAGGTCGCTGGTTTGATTCCCAATCAGGGCACATAACCAGGTTGCAAACCAGGTTTCCAGCCAGGTCCGTAACTGGAAGCAGGTGAAAGGCAACCATTCATGGATGCTTCTCTCCCTTTCTTCCTCCCTCCCTGCCCTTCTCTCTGAAATAATCAATAATATATATTACATATATATATATGATATATATAAAAAGAATTGACTAATGAATGCATAAATCAGTGAAACAATAGACTGATTTGTTGTTTTTCTCTTTCTCTCCCTCTTATCTCTCTTCCTCTCTGATTCACTGAGAATCAATCAATAAAAAAACTATGAAGGAATTAAGAAACTCAAATTGGTAGCTTCAAACAGTCATGGGGATGAAAAGTAGAGCATAGAAAATATAGTCACTATTATTGTAATAAATATGTATGGTGTCAGATGAGTACTAGGCTTTTGGGGGGGAACTAGTTCATAAATGTTATATATATATATATGTGTGTGTGTGCATATATATATATATATATATATATATATATATATATATAATCACTATAATGTATACCTGGAGCTAATATAAAATAATATTGAGTGTTAACTTTAATTGAAAAAAAAATTCTATAAATAGAAATTGACTTCTTAGGTCAGGCATCATGACTGCAGGCCAGTGGTTAGGGGGCCTAAGGATGGCAATGCAATAATTAGAAGAATTTTGAATTGTCTTTCTTTTAGTTTAGATTTAGTGACAGAGGTGGGAAACATAGAAATTTGTTGTGAAGTATAAATGGAATCACTTTATTAAAAAATCATTGAACATTCTATTTCAGGCAAACCATCAAAATCCTACAATTTCCAAAAGAGAGAAAACAAAAAGGTGGCCCTGACCGGGTAGCTTCGTTGGTGGGAGCATCTTCTCCATATGCCAACATTGCAAGTGTTCCGCCTCCCCTGGGCCACACATATAAAAATTAATCAATGAATGCATAAGTGGATGGAGCAACAGATCAGTGTTTCCTCTCTCTCCTTTCCCTTCTATCACCCAAGTCAACTTATTAAAAAAGGTGTTTTGTCCAAGTTTTACTCAAATAAATTGCAACCAGAAACTCTCTGAAGCTCAGACACCTAAGCTTCTTTAGTTGTTAGTCTGTACATTTCTTAAGGGCCTAGAACATGGCTACTGTGCTGTGGTTGTATATGTGTTTATAAAATATAAGTTAGTTAAACTGTGAAGAAGGAAGGGAAAAAGGTAGGAAGAAAGGAGGAACAAGAAGAAGAGGGGAAGGGAAGGGAGGAAGATGAATATGTAACCTGTAAATAATTACAAAAGGACATCTGAGAAGTTATAGAGAATGGATCAGGATGAGGTAAAGGAGCCATTTTCTACCTCATTCCAAGTCAGATATTGCACTAAGATTTTATTATTCACTTTGATGGCATGTACATACTTAATTATACACATATTCATATATATTGTTTTTGAGAGTAGATGTTGTACCCATGAAATATTTGGCAAATGTTGGAAAGAATATAGTATATTTTTCTATTCAAACAATTAAAAATGAATGCTCTGTTCTGATAGATATTAAAAACTATATGCAGGTTTGTAACCAATTATAAAATTATGGAACATGTAGGATTTAATATATTTACACAAGGAAATGTCATTTTTAAATATCACTGTGTACTTTGTTCAGTTATTCTCTTATTGAGACTCTAAGTTATTTATATCAAAATCTATTATTGGTTTTCTCTGAATTTTTAATTTTTTTATCTATAAAATGGAATACATCATATGGTAAAAATAAGTAACAAAATGCATGAATGTTAAAAAAAATTATATTCAAATGTTTTTCATGTGGAATGTCCAAAATTATGTTGATTTAACATGAACTCAAAACAAAGTAGTAGATTTACTTAGGTGCTTTAAATAAACTCAGGTAATTCTCTTAAAAAGATTGATATGTTAACTTTTTTGTTAGTCTGGTAAGAATACCCAGCAATAATGTCTAAGCTGTATGCACATAATGTATTTTAAAGCTCAGCATAATAGTTATTCATACTTGCCATGTAATTTCTCCCTATTGAACCAAAATTGCCTTTTCATTAAAGACATTGCCTTCAATCTCATGGCTTACCTTCCATTTGTATTCCTTTTTGCCTAAGGAGGAAAAAAAGCATAAAATGATGTGTTTTATTTCAACACAGATATTCAGTATAATCTAATTGACTTGGGTATCAAAAGTTCCTTCTAGGAATGAACAGATTTTAATGATCAGTTTATCTATACTGAAAATAATAGGTACAGCTAGAGTAAATGTCTTTATCCAAACAAAGGGTAATGTAATACTCTATCTGTTTCTCTTGGCCTTTCAAATTTTATTTTAAGACATTTACTTTGGTCTTGTGTTCAGTTGCATGCTATATCTCCATTAACTAACATGGTGAGAGGCAGCATTATACTATAGTATACGACTCTGTTGGTGCTCCCACTCTATCCCTTATACTGGTTCAAAGGGCCATTTCTCCACCTCCTGTGGGTGTCACTGCAGGGGCACTTGCTGCAACTGAGTAGTGGGCCACTAGAGCCTCCTCACCCTGACATGTCCAGGAGTTCACTCATCCCCCAATATCCTCCCTGTAGGGCAACCTTAGCCAATGGCTGAGTGGTGAGGGGACACAAAACCTCAGATTCCTTGCATCAGTGAAAAGCAAGCTCACTGGCACGTTTTTAAGGGCCAGGCTGAGGTGAGACTTTGAAACCACTTCATTGTTTAATTTCTTCCCCTTGTCAATTTTGCTTCCTTTGCCCCAGTAAAGACTTCTTCCAAGAACAAAACTTGATAAATCTGCTGCACATGAATCCCAATCTCAGGCTCTGCATCTAATAAAATTTCATAAGACAGGTACATAGAGATGAAGCAATAAACACACTGAGGATCAGAAACCCAGCACTGCTCCTTGAGAGTGAGACTTTAGAAAACTCCTTTACTACTCTAAGTCTCATGTTCTGCTTTCTGAAATAGTGATAGTGATAACTCTCACAGAATTGTTGCAGTTCACGAATGTACACAAAGGTACTTAAAAGGGTCACATAAATGTAAGCACTTTGAGTTAGCACTGCTGAATTTCATTTTGTTTATTTTCTTTGAAATATATAACATTTATTAAAGGAAACAAATGTACACACTTTACACAACTACTGTAAATTCGTATTTTTATGTGTTAATGCAACATTGAATGTGATTTTTTTTTCCTCTTCTGATGAAATTTTAGGTCAAAGGACCTAAACTAAATAGAAGAGAATTTAAGTGACACATGTTGAAAAAGCTTATTGTGCTACTAAGACCTGCAACTAGAGCCTCTGACACAGGAGATGCAGACAATTAGCCCACGAACACAACATGAATCCCCACCCCGCTGGCCCCCTCCACAGCCCAGGCATGAGCAGAGACTCAGGGTAAAAGGCCAGGGAATGCAAAGTATACCTGAGAATACCTCCCTCTCCTACCCTCCTTCTCCTACCCTCCTCCCATTTGCAATGATCCACTACCTCCTAGGGGAGGTCAACTGAGGCAGAGAGTTCTAGAAGGGGATACTCTTCCTTGTCCCTTGTCTGATGTTTGCATTTCTGGGTGTTCATGCTGCTGGAGGGTTACTGAGCATAGATACAGATTCTTGGGAGAGTGGTGTATGCTCTAGATCTGAATAATTCCAAAAGTGGAAGATCTGCTGATGCTGTCACCCCACAGCGGGCGGGTGCGGCAGTGCAGTGGGAAGGCAGAAGAAGGTCTTTGCTCCAGGTGGAGGGCATGTGTGGCTATGCAACAGCAGTTACTGAGGCACTTGACATGGGCAGGCCAGAGGCAAATGCTGACACAGGCCAATAGGAGGATGCCTGCCATTCTCTGAAGGAGTTCTCAGGAACAAAGGGGCTGGAGGGAAGCTGAATATGATCTCAAAAAATTACACATCATGTCAATCTTCAAACAGAACCTGAAGAAGCCAGAGAAAGGCAAAGAAAAAGCAAACAACAAAAACAAAACAAAACAAAACCCTCCACACAAGTAATTATAGCTAGTGATACTAGAGAACCCACATCCTTCCAGCCTCCAGCTGTGTATCAGCTCGACCTGAAAAAGAAGTGATAAATTGGGGGCTGGTTTGGGGGGACAAGGAGTAAAAGAGGACCATGTTCCCCTGAAAATCCTGTCTTCCAAAGACAAATCTAATCAGCATGGGGGAGGGTAAGACTGGATGGGACAGAAAATTTATAAAATGGACTAGACTAAATTTTAATAATCAAGAATGGTCAGAAGTTTATGCAACCTGCCCAAGATTCCTTTAAAGACACAGCCAGAACAACTCTATAGAGTATAGCTGAAAGAAGTGATTTAAAAGAATCTAATAATTTTTTTTGAGTGAAAACTCTAAAAAACAAAAAATAGCTGCACATCAGCAGATAATTTGACCTGCAAGTTATCTAAACCTAGTAAGACTATGAACTATTATAACCAAGACACATGGATCAGTACGAAAGGGTCACAGTGCAGTAAGGCAGACCATTTACAGGTTAAGAGCACAAGTTGTAATGTCAGACCAAAATGAGTTTTCATCCCAGTCCTTTACTTATTAGCTGAATGAAGTTCTCCACTTATTTAGCTGGGTGACCCTGGGCAAGTTTCTTACACCCACGAAGCCTTGGTTGGTTGATAGGAAATTGTGCTCCAAAGAAGCAGATTAACCAATCGTAATTCATGAAGGCCTGAAACTCAAAGGCTGCACTGTGACCCCATCCTCTCTACTTTGTTATTCTTTTTTCCCCATAATAAACTATTTGATTTTAAAACACACAAAAGATTTCCCTACAGGTGATAGTTTTGAAGATTGTGCCGACTTGGGGTTTAAAAAGAAAGTAATTTACCAAAACATATTCGTCCAGGGGCTATTACCATTGCTGCCTACAGTCGGCACAACTAAGGACTCACTTCATTTCCCAAAAGCAGTGGCAGCTGAATAGGCAGCGTCACTGCCTCTGGCCGGGCACTCAGGAGCAGTGAGGGCTGAGAGGTACGCACCTCGCCCAGCCTTTCTCCAGTGGCTTTAAAGGGCTGAATGGACTAGGGCGCTCTGACCATTGTCCTAAATATGTGTCACGTTACAGACTTCTGAGGATGAGGCTGTGTTCAGCAACCTTCCGGTGGCTCTTGTTGTGACCCTCCAAGGAAGAAATGGAAGGAGATAAGGAGATTACTTATTTTACCTACTTATCTCCTTCCATTTCTTCCTTGGCCACAAAGAGAAACCTGCCCTCAAATAAACCAAATCTGTAAAATAATGTATCTGTCACAATATCTATTAAAAGTATGATGTATCTGCTATTATTAGGACATTATATTTCCTTTCGATCGATTATGACACTTGTTTATATAGTAGTTTTGAGTCAAAAGAATTTGTCACTTTGTCCTCTGTAGTTTTCGATATGGATTGAACAGCAAAACCGGATTTGTTTATTGTTTATACTTTCTGGTTACATAGAACATGAACAGGATAATGTGGAGAAATGCATATGTATAGTTATGAGGTAAAATATGATCTCTCCAAAGACATCAGTACCAGGAGGGGTTCCTTATTCAAAAGTTCATCCTCTAATACAAGATATCAGGCATCAGTAAACTCTCTGCAGTGAGATCTTCAGTCTTCGTCATCTTCACATCTCTCCTTCATTTTACAATGGTAAACATATCGTTTGTTTTTATTGAAGGAAATTAGATCCACAAGGCAAAGGGTAATAGTGAGAGATAAATAGCCCAAGCACGTTGCATAACTGCAGTTTCTAACTGCATCATGATAGAACATAGAATTTTCTAAAAGTGACCACAGAAATATATTTACTTTCACTCAGTCTTGATATGCTCTCCTGTTTCAATGAATAGAAGAATGCAGAAGTGATACTTCGTGACTTTTATTAAGGGTAAGTCATAAAAGGTAACACAGCCCTCATCGGGCACTTTCTGTCAGAATGTTCACCACTGGAGCCCAGATGCCATGTAATGAGGAAGCACAGACCACATGGGAAGCCAAATGCAAACATGCTGGGCAATAACCCCAGCTCAGGCCTCAGCCAATAGCCAGCATCATCTGCTAGACCTGGGGGTGAGGAGTAAGCCTTCAGTCTCCCCAGATTATGCCAATGTTGGTGAGTGAGCCACGCGTTTGAAGTAAGACTTGATAAAACCCAGAGACATATACTAGTCTAGAGAGATGTGGTAAAAGACTGCAAATTTCACATTTCAGATCAACAAACATTATTCAAATTGAAATTAATTTGTGTTTCCATGGTACTTGGAAGTTATCACATTCTCTTTATAATTAGATTATAAATAACAATCTGCACAGAGATTTATGCCGAGTAGGTGCTCACTGAGTAAGTTTAATTAGTTATAATGGTTTTATTCTAATAAAGATTTTTAAAAAAAGTATCATGTGTGGTTAACTATTTTTAAGAAGACCATAATTTTAAATAGGAGTCATAATACCAGTACATTCCAATGAAAGTAATTGATGTTTATAAGAATCTGGACCAATAAAAACTTTGTAATAGTGTGATATATGTTTTAAAAGTAATAATACAATCACAGAACTAAAGGGAATATCAACTGCTTATTTCTTTTGTAAAAATCTCATGGCATGTGAATATACATTTACATTTACAGATAAAAATCATGTGCCTAATTTTGCTTTTGTTTCTATTTTGATAAGAAAGATAGTTATTTAAATATATACTTCTGCGAAGTGAATATAAATCAATATTTTAGGAAATAAAAGTGATTCTATTTATTTTTTAAATTTCTTAAAGTGAGACATATCTTATAAAAACTCACTTCCCTTATTCCTTGAAAATCCAGTCATAAAATATGTATGATTTGAATTAACTATTCATATATATTCCAAAATCACAATTTTTATCCCTAACGTCAGCCAGCTCCTATGGAGGTTACAAACAGATGCTCCGAAGTGAAGATAACCAGGAAGCTCAGAATATTGAAGGCTGTCTTATATTAAATCAGCAATATCAATAAATTTTTATTTCTTCTCTGTTTTATTTTTATAAGATTTTCATTAAATGTAGAGAGAGTAATTATTTTATTTATTTTTATTTATTTATTTTTTAAAAAAGATTTTATTCATCATTTCCAGAGAGAAAGGCAGGGAGAGAGGAAGAAAGGGAGAGAAACATCAATGTATGGTTGCCTTTCACCTGCCTCAAGTTACAGACCTGGCTGGAGTTGCAACCTGCTTATGTAACCTGGCTGGGAATCAAACTAGCGACCTTTGGGTTCACTGTGCCACCAGCTAGGGCTTGAGAGTAATTATTTTAGATTACATTGATTATTTTAAGCCCCTGAAAATAATACAAAGAAACTTTATATTTCTACCCAATATTGGAGCAGAAATACCTGATATATGCTGACATGTATAAGAAATAGACAACAAACATTTTTATACAGTTAATCCTTTCATTATCACACCCTCTTTTTCCAGTATTTGCTTCATATAAAATAATGAGCAAATGGCAGAAAAGCAGAGTACTAACTGCATGATACTGTCTACCTTTCACTTGTAATTTCTTCATTATTACAAATGAAATTGAGGTCTCGTTATTTATGTCACAAAGATGATAAGTGGTGAGTCAAAATCAGAAACAACAGCTGTTATTTTCTTTAGACTGTTTCCTTATTAGTTTTAAAGAAAACACTTATACTTCTTTTGGTTAGCAGGCTGCAGTTGATATCTAGAAAGCTGTGGAAAATACTCTAGAGAGATTTGTTTGAAGATACTTAGTTGAAGTATCATCCTCTATTCAGGTACCCAGGAGGGACTTTTCAGGTCCATTTGCCTCTTTAACATAGCTTCATGCTCCAAATGAAATGGTGACTCAACTATTTTATAATTTTCTACTCTACCTGTGAAATATTTGGGTACTTGATACCAATATAAGGTATACATAAGTTGTCTATACTTGAGAATAAACAATTTGATAAACGTCTTCAGATATCTTTAAACAAACTATAGATTACTATGTAAGCATAATTAGAAGGTGTTTTATTGAAGTTGAACAGAACTGTGAGATTTTACCACAAACTGTTGCTGAAAGCCCATTTAACAGATTTTGGCAAGTCACAAAATTTCAGTCCCTCTTAAGAGCACAGAGCAGAGTCAGGATAAATAGTATTCTCAATGGCTGCTTCTTAATCGATAAATGATAGTATTCAATCTACCACTGTGATATTTTATGAGATGCTGGAGAGAGGAACAATCGTATTGGAGAGTTTTGGTACCAAACAGGAAAGCTAAAGACTCTTTGAACCTTGTCTCTTATCACAAGAACCAGCTGACCTTAGAGGATTGAACAAGAAGAGGAAAAGTATTCAAGAATACTAAGTTGTTTTTTTTTTTTTCCCCAGGACTGAGTGAGTTTAAATCTCCAGGAATTAGACAGAAAAAGCAAAGGCCCAAGAAAAGAATCAACAAATATTTCCCTTTTGAAGACATACATGATGCTGTTACATCTGGGAGGGGGATGTAATTGATGTTTGGCTCTTTGGGATAAACACAGAAGAGTTGTAGTTTTAGAAGATGGTGGCTTCTGATGAACCAAAAGCCAACTCAGAGGTGGTGAGAAGTTCCATTCCATCCAATTATAAAGAAAAGAGGAAGGAGAAGGAAGAGGATGAAGGGACCCATCCATCATGCATGGCACAAATAAAGAGCTGTCACTCATTTTTCTCATGCCAAAAAAGGACTATTTAGCAATTTTTGACACCAAGAAAATCATTTGTAATAGCCTTCTTCACTTTTCAATTCACCCTCAAATTTAAAAGAAAAAACTAAAACCCTTTCAATTGTTTCTATTATAAGTCAGTTCATCATTTATGAATCCATGTCAGTGTCTTAGTTTTTTCAGTGAAAGAGCTCATTCATATCATATTTGCAGTCACCACTCCTTGGTGAATCACTGCAGTTTGATTTAGCCTGTCATCTGATGCTGAGCATCTTGAAGCCATTGGCATCCCTCTTCTTGTGCAGATCTGCACCCATGCGAATAATTAGGAATGGGATATTTCAACTTCATGTAAAATATCTGTGAATTTAGACTATAATAATAAAACCAACATAGCACATATTTCACAAAAATTGTTAAACTATGTGAATGAAGTTATGACTATTAATTATATGTAGAAAAAAATTTGTAATGATTTTAGAATAGAAATATGAAATACAATTTTTACAAAAACATAAATTTTCATCAATAGACTTATAACTACTGTACATTGAGTGTTCTAAGTGTAAATTAAGTGCATACTATAGAAAATACTTGAGTTTTAAATCAAAATTTTTTATTTCCAAACAGAATGCCCAGAAGTTTCCTCTCCCCAAACACACCTGCAATTTTCAAGTCCTTTTAATTCATGCCTTTAAATGAAAGGGTTGAGTATACAAGGTCAGTGAATTTGTTATTTATGGTTGAAATGTTTTTGCTACATCTATTTTAAGAAGGGTCATTTTTCATTTCATTTTTAAAATTGCTTTAAAGTGTTTAGCTGACTATACAAAATTACTCAATGTGCAACTAGCAGTTTCCTCTATTTCTAACCTCTGGGTAGCCTAGGAATTATGATTTTACAATTAAGATGATTAAGTTAAATTGTATCATTTAACTGTTCTTACATTTATTGTGACAATTATTATATTAATTGTTTTACCATTTTCTCTTAAAAGTGTTTCTTACCTCTTTATTCATTTTGGCTTGCTTACTTACTTCTGAGGAAAAAATACAATGTCAATACTTAAATCACTCATGAATAGCATAGATCTTTGTGTTCCAATGCCAACATAGTATGTTAAGTTGGCTTATAATTATGAAGATCCTTGTTTCATAACTGAAACAAAGATCTCCAAAGAATATCACTGCTCACTATCTTATTTTCCATAGGCAATGTAGTGCTTTCTCAGTTATTTAAAATACATATTAGTTTGCCTTTTGAGACTCTACTGGATTAAAAATGCATAAGACCTACTTACTAGTGGATATTTTTAGATATTTCAATTCCTATTTTCTTTGCTGGTCAATATCAGTAACTCTTCTCTCTAAGGTAAACGAATATGTCAGCCTTGGCAGGCAGACCAGCAGAACCTGCAGCTGTGAGGGTATCTGACGGCAGGAAGAGAGCACTGCTGAAACTAACCTAGAGCATTCCGGAGACCTTCCATCCTGGCAAGCGCTCCATTCCAGGAGGCAGGGAATTGACATACAACAGATTTCAAGATCAAAATCTGAAACATCAACAACTAAGTGAGGTTTTGTCATTTTATTTGGAAATTGCAAGAATCCTGGAACTGGAAATTTATGTATTTAGGATTCTTGAACTGTCCACTTTAATAGGCTCGAACTGCATACTTTAGCAGACTTGAACTGCTAAATCTTTTCTAAGTCAAAGTAGATTACTGAGTGCTACTATTTATAAGTTAAAATGAGAAGAAATCAAGTCTCTCAAAACTAAGAGTTTGTCATAAGACTGGGAAAATAGTCAAAACAACTACTACTGAGAAATTACGATGATTATTTTTGTATTATTATTTCTGTCCAAGGTTCCTAGGCATTTGAAGAAGAAAAATTAAACAAAAACAAGCATTTTACATGTAGGTAGACAAAAAAAAATAAATGACTAACCTTGACTTCCAGCAGCCCACAAAATCCTACAATAACCAATGACAGACTTCATTGTTTAAAAACTTCGGATGATTAAGAAAATGATGATGTAATCTTATACGTGATAAAGAGAGATACAATATTCTCTACTGGAAGGCATTCCTATCATGTCATATCAAAGTCTAGCAAAATGTTGAAAGTTAGAAATGTTATCAAGCATTAGCAGGCATTTAAAGAACGTCTCTTGAATATTTCTAGCATAAAAAAGTATTTCATGTGATGTAAATGAATGGTAATTTTCTGACTTTAAAAGAGAGCTGTGCCAGTACATTTCAGCGTTCTGGACCCAATTCTGCAAACATGGAGACGCTTTCAATTTGCTCTGCCTGCCTTCCCGCCTTAGATGGCTGCGATTGCAGCGAAATTAATCCATTTAAAAATCTGCGGCTTAAACTTAAGGATTTTCAGTTTTTTCCCCTCTTCTCTCTCTCTCTTTTTCTTAGAATATCAATAAGTTCCAATTGAAGAGCAGATTCTTTTGCAATTCAGGCATGTGCCGGCGATAACGGGCGAGTTGGCATGAAGAGAGGCAGAGATGGATTAATTATGCAGAGAACATGGAAATTCTGCTTATCATCGGCTAGCAAAGGAGCCCGGCTCACATAATCAGCAAACGAAGGGAGAGGAAAAAATAACAATGCAATGGCACCTTCCAGCCCATCATCAGGGTTTTTTCTACCCCCCTTGTAATTAAAAAATAACATACACTTATAGCCCTATCTCCTGTGCAGGCAAGGAGTGGATGTCCACAAAATAATTGCACTGGGATATTAGAGCCCGCAACATGGGCTGGCCATACCTCTTTGCTCTCCCTTTCACTCTCTCTTTCTTTTTTGGCCTCTCGAGGCGCTTTGCTTGTGAACCCAGTCCAAATCAGCCGACGTCTCCGGTGACGTCTAGCTCAGTTTCCCCAAATCCCAAATTGGCACCTTATCGTTGATCCAAGCAAACATACATACGCATGTGATCAATATTTGAGGGGCTGGCTCTGGGGGAAGGCTTGGGAACTGATCACCTGTGGACTGGTCAATTTTGGGTTTTTTTTTGATGAAACCTGTTCAAATTGCCTTCATTTCGCAAAGGGGTTGGATTAAAAGGGTGGGCTGTGGAATGGCTGTGCTCATCCTCTCAAATGATGTAACTCACAACTTTTTGTTGCTATTACTTTTGCCAATTCATTTTATAAATTCAAGCATATGCATATAGTTAATGACCACCAGATTTGTGCCTCCAGATCAGAGTTCACAAATCTGTATTGTTACTCCAAAATCTGACAGCTTAATGCTTTGTATTTCTCTGAATGGCAAAAATAAATAAAAAATAAAAAGATCGTAATGAACCTAGTTGATTTCTTTAAAGAAAATAAAATTTATCTCACTTGTATTTTCCTGTCCTGTACATTAGGATGCAAATACCAATGTTGAACAATATTCCAAATGCCTTCAAAGTAGGTTTCACTGCTTTAATCATCATCCAAATTATTTGACCTAATTAAAGGCACAAGTCCCAAGAAGTTCTGGCAATGTGAAAGGCCATTTCTTCCTGCAAAACTTATTGGTGAGCTAGAGAAACAAATAGATGAAAAATCCAAAAAAAAAAAAAAAAACAAAAACAAAAAAACCCCAAAATGTATGCAACATATGAACGAAAAATGTTGTATCAAAGTGCAGTAAGCTGGAATTAGAAACCTGGCAGAGTCTGGAAATGCAATTTATTCCCAGAGTCCCACTAGAGCAGGGAACCAGTGTGGGATGTGGTTTCCATGTTTGTAGGAGTGCTGTGATAGTAACAGTAACAGACTGATTTTTTAAAAGTAGTTATTTCCATATCTGTGCATATGAACACACACACTGTAGTACATATGAGTATCACTGAAAACAAAGACTGAATAAGGGGATCAATGGAATGTTTGGAGATATTATAATTATTGACTTTGTTCATTCTTGAGAGAATGAAGGAAAAATAAGAAAAAAAGTACTCAAGTGGGATAAGGTTCAGGGTAAAAGTGAGGAAAGGTAGAAAGAAAGAAAGATAATCCTAATGAAGAAAGATCAAGAGAATAAAAAATATGGGTTAAATAAAATTATCATTGTGACAATAGAAAGTATTATTATTTTTAAGCCCTAGCTGATGGCTCAGCACCCACCTGTGAACCCAAAGGTCACTGGTTCGATTCCCAGCCAGGTCCTTAGTTGGAGGCAGGTGAAAGGCAACCATACGTTGATGTTTCTCTTCCTTTCTTCCTCCCTTCCTGCTCTTCTCTCTAAAAATAATGAATAAAATTTTTAAAAAATTTTAAGTTAAAAAAAGAAATTATGATTATTTTATGTCTGATTACTTGGTAAATGTACACACACGTGACATATCTTCTATGAATTAAATATATAAACAGAAACATTTATAAAGTCATGTAACTGTATATTCCTACACCAAGAAATGTCCAAATGCGTACATTAGAGACCACAGGTTCAATGGAGCAAAATACACTTTAGTAGGGATTTTGGAGCACAGCCGCACCAAATAGGAAAACGCAGCTGAGACAATCTGGTGATCCATTGCCCCTGAATTCCCGCCTTTCTACCCTTCTCTTCCTTCAAACACATTTACCACCTCTTTGACTCAATTTCCTAAATGCACACCTGAAGTGATAAAACCTACCTCTTATTGTAAATTTACAGCAATGACTAAATATTATTTGGACTGATTATCATACCATATCAGATTATTTTTGATACTAGAGGGGGGTGAACTAGCAAAGGTGATCCTATAGTGATATATGAAGTTATATATTCTCTTCTATAGCACAAATTACTGGCCTTTCAGGCTTGTGAGAAACTTATATTCTTATACAATGAAAATATAAAGTGCTACTTTAATTCAGTCAGACACTACGTAATGATTTCTTAAGAAATTACCAAGTGGGATGACCCATTAATGTCCAGCGAGGTGGAGGTGCTTCTTTAGATATGGTCCTTGCTTGTTTTCTAAGTTGGGCTACACCTTAGAATCCTCTGCAAAGCTCCTAAAAATACTTATGCCTGAGCCCTATCCCAGTCCAAATAGTGTGTGTGTAATATGAGGTCTGTCCGGAAAAAGTCCAGCCATTGTTGAAATAATGAGAACAATTTACATGACATCGATGTAACCTGGCAGCCAGTGAGAGTGGACTGGAATGCACATGTATGAACAATGACAACGTCACTGTAATAGTCAGTGGGGATGGCAGACATGGTTGAGTGAGCATGTGTACTGTGTGACTGTCACATTCAAAATGACTGAGCAAATAGAGCAATGAGTCTGCATCAAATTTTGCGTTAAGCTTAAACATTCCTCCCCAGAAACTATTCAGATGATTCAGAAGGCTGCAGCTACGGGCAACTGGTGAAGGGCAGCTTCATCATGACAATGGGTCTGCTCATGTATCATGTCTTGTGCAGTTTTTTGATGAAACATCAAATCACCCAGGTGACTCTGCCCCACTACAGCCCAAATTTGGCACCCTTTTCCTGCCTTTTCCCAAAACTAAAATCAACTTTGAAAGGGAAGAGATTTCAGGCTGTTGAGATTCAGGAAAATGACAGAGCAGCTAATCGCCACTGGGGGAACTGTGTGAGGTCCCAAGGTGCCTATTCAGTTTCAAGGGGACTGAGGCATCACTGTCCTATGTACAATGTTTCTTGTACCTTGTATCTTCTTCATAAATGTCTCTATTTTTCATATTACATTATTACATGGCTGGATACCTGCTGGACAGGCTTTATGTCAACCTGACATCACTGCTACCTCCTCTACTCTCCATTGTACCCCTCGAGTCTTAATAGTTTGAAAGCTTCCCCAAGGTTTTCTGGGGAAGCCCATGCTAGAATTTTATGTAAGCAGCATACTTCTAAAATCTTTTATACTTCCAGAAAACATGTCTGAACATCTTTTACAAGAGAAGGTAGATAATAGAATTCTCAGTAACCGTAACTGTAAATGGATTTGTAATCTACCCATGATTAAAATTATTTTCATCATGAAGTAGAATTCTCATTATTGTTGCAATTTTAATATTATCAACTCCAAAGTGTCTTGGTGATTGATAATATAGACAGCGAAACCTTATATTATAATAATTAAATTTAAAATGATTCAGCCATCCTTATATGTCTTAGTACAGTACCTGATTATTTGAAAACAATTATCTGTGCATGTCACCTAATGCCACACAGCACTTGGAGCTGCTACAAGGAATTGTACATGGTCACAAAGTTGCCGCAGAGTCAAAATACACAGATACTGTATCTTAGGTGCCCTGATGAATATTTGCTCTATTAAAATACATGACCACCCCGAGAGTGAGCTATAACCCGGGAGCAATGCAGGCCTGAATTAGGAAAGCTTTGAACAAAACCTCCAGGCTGAAATGTGCATTCATCACAGCTAAGTCTCACTGACTTTAAAGGAAACCCTTTCTCTAGCAAGCCCCAGAAACCATGGCCCAAGAGCAGCTGCCTGACTTTGACAGTGAGGTTTTTCTTTTCTGATCAGAGCCTGGACGTAATGCATAATACTTTCTTCTTTGGATAGATTCCTTCAAAGCAAATGTCCCTTTATAAATTAAATTAAATATGGCTACATTTTCCAGGATGTTCTCTTCTTTCTCTAGTTGAGATTTTGCAGGGCTGTGCATCTCTCCGCTGCAGGCAAAAGCCTACTTTTCTGCTTTGGCAGTTGCTGCAATCCTTTTCGTGACAAGCCTTTACGGGATGCAATGTCCCACCACCCTCCCCATACGTATTTTTTTGGGGAAAAATTAGTACAAAAAAATTCTCCCATACTTGGTTCATTTGCAGATTTTACCAGGCTTGCAAAAAGCACACCTGTTGTGCTGTCTGGATTTCCTTTTCTGATCATAGGCTTCTGACAAAGAAGGGGGGGGAGAAAGATTTTTATCAAACGCTCTTCACCGGACAATGAATTTTCTTCACCATTTGAATGTATCTGTGGAATGCCTGAGTGATTCATTACAGCAGATTCTGAAGTATGACAATGGGCCGCAGAAATGACTGATGGTATCTTTTTCCTGATTTCATTTCCCTGATCCTCTTCATCCCTTGGCCTGTGTACCTCGATTAATTAGAAACCAGGGATTTTCACTCATCAGCTGATGGGTTTCATGCTCCACTCTGTCACAAATCTGCTGCCTGCACTATCTCCCTTACAGCTGGTGGCTGCTTTAAAAACTTTCCCTTCTTTTTTTTTCCCTTTCCTTTTTTTTTTTTTTTTTTTGCAGCAGTGCTTTGTGACTACAGGTTCAGGTCTTTTAAAGATTCAGGCATATTTTTTTAAAAAAAAGAGATTAAAAATTAAAGGGAAGAAGATTCAAAATCTCTGATTAAATTAATCCCTATCCAAATGATACTTGTCCAAAAAATGAACTTTTTGAAGAAATAATGATATAAATGTTTCATAGCGCTTAGCTTTCTAAGTTCTTTTTTTCTCAAGCTATAATAATAGAAGTACTATGTAAAGACTAAAAATGTATAGAAATATGATTTTTGTGTATGGGCCCAAAAGCACATATGTTCATTTTTCCATCCATCCTGGAGTATCTACACTATATTTTCAAACTCAATTACATTCAAATTCCAGTTGAACAAGCCATTTTATAATAACATCCTGAAATAATATGTTGAACCCTTATTATTTCTGGAGGAAATGTTTTATAATTGAGATATGCTCCCCTTAGGGTATATACCAAATTAAATCACATGATGATATACTCTCCAAGGAAGCAAATTATAATTAAATAATAGTTAAAATGCAGGCTATTTTAAATACTATTATTAAAAATTCTCTTTCCAAAATCTAAAACATACTTGATTCAAAGGTGAAAAGCACATCAACTATTTTCACCAAAGAAAAGTAATAGCTACCTACTACTACAAAATTATTTACTAGAGTATTTTTCTCCAAGTCCCAGAATTAAAAGCAAAACCCTTCATTTAAAAATGCCAGATCTATCAGATCTGGGGAGACCAAGTGATGAGGAGAAATACCGCACATTTTCTTTTTTTGACTACAGCAGGGCATCCAGGGACTTCATCTTATAAATCAGTTCTTTATGCATTTGGAAGTCATAATAAAAGAAAAAATAGTCTTTTGTAGAGGAGTACAGACGCCCTGCATCTGAGTATCATTGTCCTTTCCTCCACACTTGCCAAGAAAGAACGTACACCTGATAATTATTCAGAATTATTCAGACTCACAAAAGCCCTGGTCAGTATTGAGGCCAAGCTTTTTCTGTTGTAACTGTCCCAAAGAAAACCACTGATCTACTTAGCAATATATATTTTTTGTGGTTATAAGTGAAGCAAACAGGGCAGCAAGAAAAGCTACCATGCTTATGTGCCAGAGATCAAAAGGAATACACCCAACCATGCTGTTAAATCTTGGTGGCATATTTATTTCCATGCGTTGAAATCCAAATTGCTGAAGATGTTGATTACACAATAATTGGACAGATTACTCTGTCCAGTAATGCCCCACTGTATTAAATTTTCTTCCAGATGTAAGGCTAAATTTGCCTTGTTGTTGAACTGGTCTTCCATAAAGACTTACTGATTTGAAGCAAAGTGGATTTCATAGGATTCAGATCAATTTCTCCTCCTGTTGTATTTTTTAAAGCTGTAGTAATACTGAAGATGGACACAGAGAGAGGTCAGGAAAATACACCGTGAGCTTACCTAGACGTGAAGAGAAATCCATTGCTTCTTGAAGTTATTGAAACTTTTCATTAAATCATACTTGGCTTTGAGTATGATTTGAGGAATAAAAAGGAATCATACCAAATTTCAAGTAATCCTCTCCCCTCCCCCTCAAATTAGGAACTGGGTAAAGAAAAATGATTGTTTAAACAATCTGTTTTGGTAAATTAATATTTTCAATATAGAATGGCACCCGTTACTTTTACTTCAATTTTAAAATGGAACAAATCACCATCATTATACTAATTGGGTTTCAAATGCTGCCTACATAATATACTTTTCTTCAGCATAATGCTAAAGAGCTATGGAACAGTTGGAGGGTACTTTATTTTAACAACAACACAAGTGTGCTGATAATCTGGAGTATCAGGTCCATCTGTAAATTTCCCTAATTTGCTATGTCTTTCCCTTAACACTACCAATATTGTGATAATGCCACATGTTCCTGAGTACCTGCTAGTTCCAGGCACGAAGACTAAAAAACATGTCCAGACACAGTAGCAAGAACAGACCTGTGAGTCTGTGGCATTGCCCTAACTGACCCTGTCCTTCAGCCACCTTGCTGTGTTTACTTGTGACAATCCGGGAGACTCATCAGTTTAGATGGTGTGTGTCTAACTCATTAGATTAATTCTAATCTATTCATTCTTTTCCCTGGAGTGTTGCTTTTATATATAGTTTTAAAAAATAATTTTATAGACTAAAATTTTGCTATCAGGTTGGTGAACTCTGAGGTCCTGAATATGGAAGGTATTTCTTTCTTTTAATATAAACAATTTAGAGATGAATACATGGAAGCATTCTCAATGTAATTACAGTAAGTGATTCCACCAAACTTTGTTGATTAACAAGCACATGTTTAAATGTAAATTTAAACCAGCTCTTCCATCAAATGCTAATTTCTGATCAAAATAAGAAGGTTGTGCATTCACATAAAACCAATGCACCATCAACCCAAAACATTTTAATCATTTGCCTTATTCCTTTAATAAGTGGCAACATCATGGGCTTGGGTACTGTGTGAGAAACACTCAGATACCAAGCAATATGCCAATGGAAGAGAGTCTACATCCATTGGTTGCATCTTCGTTACTTTCCTGGACTATTCAGTTCACACAGGGAGCATGTACTAAATACAGAGGTGAATACATACAAGGAGTGCCCTCAACACTGCAGTCATTTGATAAGAACATCAATATTTTTGTTAAAAAATAAGAATACTACATAAGGAATCTTAACAGTATACCTGCTGGAGGGATGGCAGTAATATTTCCCTACCTACTTACCATTTGAATTTCTAGAAATGATTTTTCATAACCACTTATTATGTCTTGATCACACTGACAAAAACTGTCCAGTATTAAATAGGTCCTAGTATACAAAATCTTAACTCTTGGCCCAGACTTTCAAAGTACTCTCGTTTGAATTTACCACTTTCTCCACCTCAGCTTTGAAGCTCCTCACTAAGTGTGCACTGGACCAGGGCTATCTGCAAATCTTAGCTGGGCTTTTCTTGGTAACTTCTATATAATCAGCACTTAGTGCAACCTTGTTGAATCAGTATAAACACAGTATCATTAGAATGAGGCTCGTCTTTACTTCTATGAACTTACGTCTGTTAATTTTGGATCATTTACTGGAAATGTGTTTATGTCTTTATCCTGCTGACTTATTCATATTTTTTTTTTAAAAATTCACTTCCAGCAACAGTTCCTTCCCCTAGCCTCATTAATTTTCTATTCTTTCATCATTCCTTCATCCAAACAAATATTTGTCCAATATTCTGTGCCAGTCCAAGTTTTGTGTTAGATGAGACTAAGCTCAACACTTGAGGAGATTGTTTATTCAACCCAATTTAATGTTTTAATCAGTTTATTGTCTTGACCACTATTATTTAACATGTATTGGTTTTCATTTCCTGAATAGATTATAAGCAACCTGAGGTTAGGGAAAAGGACTCTGTTCTTACTTACTCAGCATTTCTGCCCACCTAGCTAACACACCGTTGAATAGAGGAAATGTTTAATAAATGTGTCTATTGACGGAATTTTCTTTTAAATGCGAAGGACATATTTAGAAGTTTATCACATTTCAAAAGTAAGTTCACACATGGGTACCGAATATGATCTTTCTATTAATTACCATATTTACTGCTGCATTTCTCTGTTGTTTTCTCTGTAACTTGGAGATTGGGAATCCTGCCAGCATCTCGAATTTCCACCTTTGGTAACCCTCATTAATCTTTGTGATTACGGCCCCCATTTACTAGAAGCACCCAAATTACATTACAATTACTAGGAATATTAATTGGAGACTGGATTTCCTACTTTGTCTCCCTGTATTTGCAAGGTTTAAACACAGGACAATTTCAGGATAGCAGAAGGCAAAAACAAAACACAACAAAAATAGAAGAAAAGAATGTGCAGGTGATCAAAAAGAAACATTTGCATTTACGAGTTTCTTTTATTTCTAGACCCAAATTCAAACTTTAGACATAGCTTCATTCCAGAGGAAAATAATGACAAACATGTTGTCATCCCAGATTTTCTACCCATTCCCCCCACATTTGAATATCCATTGGAGACCACCTTGCCCTCATTCAGGCCACCCAAGGATGCAATAGAGATTCATCTAAGAACAAGGATGCTGTATAAAATAGATTGAACTTGCTTTCATTGTCCTTCAGTTAAGCCAGTGGCATGTCACCGCTGTAGCTTTTATTTTCCTTTTGTTAGGCCTGATGAGGACATGATGTTCTTCTGAGGAGACCCTTTAGGCTGTGTTAAGGGAGGAAGAGAGTAGTGTGAGAGATAAGCGTTGTAATTGAAAAGAATTCTTTCTTTATCTTTTAAAATATTTTTGTATGTTTTTGAGAGATATGGAGAGGAAAATACAACATTTTTCCTAGAATGGGATTTTGGATCGCTGTTGCACTTGGTTACATATTTCTGCAACTCCTGTGTTCTTGATGAAAGAAAATGCATTCTTTTATACATTTATTATATATATATATATATATATATATATATATATATATATATATATATATATATTTATGGAAGCCTATACCAAAATTTGGCCCAAGTTTCACAGCAGGAATGAGCAAAGAAGTCAATCCTAAAATTGTGAGCTACACTTGAAAAGTACTTCTGAATCAGAGGCCCTAGAATATTTCTTTCTTGGGGGTATTGAATCCTTTTTGATTTTTTTACTTTGGTCTGGATGCCACATCTTAGGATTCAGCCAGGAATGGTTGGGTTTGAGTAGAAAGTACTTAAGGTTGGTGTGAATGAAAAGAGAGCTTTAAATCCATACCCACCCACTCTGTGGTGAGTCAGAAACCCAGAATTGTTGTAGGAATAGAAACCGAGGCTGACAGGAAACACCTAGGACCCAGGGAGCATTAGTTCAGGGGTCCCTAGATGCTACAAGAAACATGATGAAAGTGTGAACTCACAACCTGGCTCTAGGCTTTACTTTTCACTGGAATTTCAGTAAGATTCATTGGAAGAAACAGAGTTCTAGTGCAAGGAAGATAAGGAGAAGTGGGAGCAGGAGGAGGAGGAGTTGAAAGAGAAGGGAAGAAGGGGAAGTAAATTATTTGATAATCACCGGAAAAGAAAATTTGCTTTTGTTGTTGTTGTTATTTTGAGAACTGAACAAAGTCTTGTTTACAATGTATTCCCTGTGCTTTAAATAGAATCTGGCCCATGGTGGGCATTCTATACATACTTAGTAAACAAATGGATAAATAAATGAAAGTGTTACAGAGCACTTGACTATACATTAAATATCTCAGTTAATAGGCAGAGCACAATAGTTGGTTCATGAATATCAGGCAGGGAAGCAGACAGGCAGTGCCTGCGAAACTGTTGGCAAGGAACAGGGTCCAAATCATTGGAGCAGAAATCTCCTGCCTGGGGTGAGACTGGGCAGAAGAGGACAGGTCTGAGTCCTAATGAAAATCAGGAGAAGTGGAAGTGCACAGACTGGAATCTACACAGACAATAGAAACCAAAGGAGAAATCTGGCCTGAGGCTTGGCAGCCAGAAGGGAAAATTGTTTATAAAGGTGACAGCGGATTTGGAACCAACTCAGAAAGAAGACTCAAGTATTCAAGTCCAGTCCTCCTAATTCTGGTCAAGGTTAGCTTCAGGAATTGAGGGTAGTGAGCAAGTCATCTCAATCATGATTGCAGTTTGTGGGCAGAAGCTAAAATCCAGCCTAGGTTTGTGCTGAATCTTTTTCTTCCAAGTTAGGAGCTGTCTGTCTCTCTCTCTCCCTCTCTTTCTCTCTCTCTCTCTCAACTTGTTCACCAAGTTATTTTGTGTTTATAAAGCTTCTGTTGGGAAAAATTAAAGCTGAGTGAGGGAGAAGATAACTTTTAGAGGTAAGGGAAGGGTTCAGGGAACTCTAAGACACACCTGAGACCAGAGTTTGAACATCTCTGACATAATAATGCCTATCAGGTAACCTCACTTAACATGCATTTATTGTAAGTGAATGAAATAAATTAGCTTACTTGACAAAATGTATCATTGTCCAAAAACATAATGCCATGCAGTATGGAGGTTTTTCTCCCAATGTAATAAGCAGTATTTGTTGAGGAGAAGATTAAGATTATTATGCTTTCACTTGATTAATTTTATGATATGATTGCAGCAACTCATGATAACATCTTTAAACAGTAGGAATAAAAGTAAACGTAGGCTTCCCCATTTGGCCACTACCATTCACCAAAAAATGTGAAAATGTGTCTTATTGTATATGGGTTTAGAAACATTCCATGTAGATGCAAGTGTGTTTCCATGTTAATGGTATTCTAACACAAATTGAATCATGACATACTCAAAGTTTTGTAGCTGGTTTTTTGCAAATAATGCTTCTTAAACTTCTTTCTATGGAGGTACATATAAATCTGTAGATCTACTGTATATCACCCATTAGGTTGCATAATGTTCCATTTTTACGTATCTTATATTGCAATAAGCATTCATTAACACACTACCTGTGCCCACTTATATGAGTGAGCATGCCACAACATGGATGCCACAAAACTATATAGCACTTTTGGTTACTTCATTTCCATTTCATTTTATACAATAAAATGAGAAAATATATTATTTTGTAACATGTATATGTATTTATGTTAATACTTTTAGAAGTATTTACACTCACTTTATAGTATTAAAGCAGACATTGCCATAGCTCATTAGCCAATATAACATTCTAAGGTAGCACTCCAAGGATACATGTTAAATTCCATCACACACCTACAAAGAGGAGCAGAGGAGAACATAGAGACCAGGGAAAGCACCCATCTCCTGCTCTTGTGAACACAGCATTGACACTTGGCATTGGTACCCAGCATTCAAGGTTAAAGCCCTTTGTCAGTCAAAGGCAAACAATTGCCTTCACTGTTTTTCAGTTTATACAAGTCTCTCTTTTCTTTCCTTCTGTCTTAAGGGGTGGCTGTGAGGCCAAATCTGAATTACAACGTGGGAGAGGCCTTGCCCTGCAAAAACAATGTTGCGAGGGAGTCCCAGGTGGAGGTGTGGCACAGGGAGCGGAAAGTAGATTGGGTGACTAAATGCAACCCCTTGACAAGAATGGGGTCTGTCAACTCCTGGACTTGGCTTCGGGTGAACAGGGGAATGAGCCCTAGCCCTGTGCAATAGATGGCCCTGAAGGGGTCCTATAAATGGTGTCCCTTGCTGAAAGGTCACCTTTTCTCCCCCAGCACGGGAATGTTGATACCATCATCCTAGAAGTTGAGGAAGAAAGGAATAAGAAAAGTCCCTTTGACAGTGTACAGGAACAGGGCTTGGTTGCGGGGACGGGAACCTGAAGTAGAAGCAGCAGAAAACAGGGAGAAGCAAGGACTCCTCTATGGACCTGCACCCTTGCGATGCTGCACTGGGTGAGGCACTGTGCGGTGGCCCAGGACACCAGCGGCAGGAAGGAGCCGGAGGGCTGCAGGGACCTGCCCAGAGCAGAATGTCCTGTGTCGCCCAGCAGGCCTAGGGTGCAGAGGAAGCCACCTGCCTCTCTTCCCTGAAGGCTATCTTAGAAATCCCGCCACTACAGCACCTCCACTTACAGCTGCATTGCTAGAGTGACCCTATGGTTTTGTTATCATTGGTGAAAATTCACCTGTGGTTTTCTTTATCTAAGCTGGGGGTTAGGAAATACATTTTACATGCACTACATAAATTTCACATGTCTATTACACGCTTGTATGCTCTAGAATCTTCGGCTACCAGGGTTTTGAGAATGCACATATGAAAAATACCCAAACTTTTTATTGGTGATGATTCAGGTGTATGTTCTGTAGTAATGGAACACAACCATTGTCTTGTCTCCCCAGTATACCACACTAATAAGTAGAAGTTTTTTAAGTGAAAGATGATCCGTTTCAATCACCAGAAGCCTGCATCCGGAAACATGTGCCTATAATCCTTACATTCACATGGAAAAGGCAAACTGAGAGCCTTGTGAAAGTGAAAGGAAGGCAAGCGGGCTGTGAAAACCATTTACTATTATACAAAATCAAATCCGTCATTAAGGGACAAAGTTGCTACCAGTGAAAATGGTTAGTTTGGTTTAGATCAATCGATTGCTCATAATTAAAAGTACACCTCCATAATGGATATGCACAATTATTTTCAGTCTGGGTGTTTTGCTATGACATTTTGCAGTCAGGCGTTCCCTGATTTACTATTTTTTTCCCCCCAAAGATTTTATTTCATTATTTCTAGAAAGAGGGGAAGGGAGACAGGCAGGGAGGGAGAGCGACATCAACGTATGGTTGCCTTTCACCTGACTCCAGCCACAGATCTGACTGGAGACCTGGTTTGCAACCTGGTTATGTGCCCTGGCTGGGGAATCGAACCTGTGACCTTTGGGTTCACAGGCCGGCGCCTTATCCACTGTGCTACCAGCCAGGTCCCTGATTTACTTTTTATGGTCATGCATGTTTTAGAA
The DNA here is from genome assembly GCA_004026585.1 of Noctilio leporinus. NCBI lineage: Eukaryota > Metazoa > Chordata > Mammalia > Chiroptera > Noctilionidae > Noctilio > Noctilio leporinus. The sequence goes on along the minus strand of PVIW01001621.1, from coordinate 82,285 downwards.
ACTAGGACCTTAATGAAACTTTGGTCCCTTTGACCTTCTGTGCCACCCCTAACCCTTGTCTTTCTCTCTGCCTTGGATTCCCCCACCTGAGTAGCTCCAGACAGCATTCCAATCACTCAACAAGTTCACATATAATTATGACAATTGGAGACTGGGAACCTTGCTTGGTCATTGACTTTGAAAGAAATTTAAAGCTTCTCACAGAATCAAACCTATGGTCATGGGGCATATATGGTGATACCAACTCCACAGTTGTCTACTTCAATTCAGAATGGAGAGGTGCCCTGCATATCCTGAATTTGCTTCTAATCAGTATGTGTTTTTACCCACTGCACCACAATTCATGTGATAATAAGTTCTCCAGTGTATCCTGTATTGTGACGAGGTCAGAACCTTATAGAGCTTTCATCTCAACCAGGTAAATCCTACCTCCATGCATTTCAGCATGTAACACTGGGCAATGAACCCGACTGCACATCCAGTGTGATTGCTGTGGAACATTCTCCTGCCCTGGAGCTGGGCTTAAAACATGTTCTCATTTTAATGGCATTCCAGATCTCAAATGATAGAAAAAAACATTCTGAATCATTCTAGTGGTTCTTTTTAGTGCTACCTCCTTTGTGTTCAGAGGCTACAAAGCACCTTTTCTTACACAGATTTTTCTTTTGTTCTACATAATAATCCTGAATTTGCTCCTGGTTTTTCCTTCCAAATTAGCCATTAGGCGAATATTTCCAGAATCTCCAAAATTTCACGAACTCTGTAGTGTGGCCTTTTCCCTTTGTACATATAATATAGACACGTGCTTATTACAGGAGGTTCTGTGGGCACCAGAGGTTTGGAATCATTTGAGGGATCCTATTCTGCATCTTTCTATGTAGGGTGAAAGTAAATGGGGATTGAGATTTGTATTTACATGATGTTTTATCTTTAATTTTTTTAAACCTTGTTCACAGAAAGTGAAACACCTAGAATCAATCCTTAGACAGTATCTATCTTGCTCGCACCTCAGTACTCACAGCTTTCTGCTTTGTTGACGGTCCAGCTCCACGCCAGGACCCATCCACAGCACCCCTATGGGTCTGAACCCGTGATTGTTTCATACATTAAAACTGCAGAGATGGGGTCTTTTCTTTGCTGGCACTGCGTAAAAGATCTCAGCTTGTTTTCTTGAACTGCTACCCTATTTACTTCTCAGCCAGTCTCAGAAAAGGGCTGGCTCCTTACTACTCCCACACAATATGAGAGCTTGTTTCCAAAGAGCAGAGAAAATTGACTAAGATCCATGGTTAGATGACAGATGGGTTCTGTCGCATTGCCAGAGACATGAAATTACAGGTGACACTTGATATATGATAATAAAGAGCACCCAGCCAGTAATCCGCCCTTGGCCTTTATTTTGGTGATGTCATCAGCATGCAGGTGGCTTACCTGAGACTCTGAATAAAATGCTGCACATTGTCAAGAGGCTCCATGGACAACTTGCTATCTCCCCATCTGTGTGATCTCTCGTGTGATGAGTTTGGACTGCAGCCATTTCCATCTCTGTCTTAGTTTACAGAAAGTTATCAGAAGGTTGTCTGTGGGCCTTTCATCCTGCTCTGTCCTTTGTCTTTAAAAACCCTGCAGCATATAAGACAGTTCAATGATATCATTAACTGTAATACCAACAACTTTAGGGCCAGATTGAAATGCTTTATAAAAGATAATCAATAAGAAATGTGAGTTATGAAGAATAGCCACATATTATCAACCCAGATTGGATTGTTCCTAATACTCAGAAGACGAGTTCCTGGCTTTATTTTACAGGGTTGCTTCCTACAATTTGATGGCATATTAAAAATATGCCTGAGGAAGTGGTACTTTTCCTGCAGCCATTTAGGGAGTGGGTTGTTATCCTATTATTAATTTCCATTTAGTTCAGCTACCATGCTTTAAAGAAGTACACAAAATTAACTTAAGGTCTCATAATAAAACAAAACCACACAAATTTAAAAAATGGAAGATTAGTTAATAAATGAACTCAACCTCCTGTAATAGAGTTGTGTCATGTGTCACGAGGAGCTTGCTGAATAGCTAGCTTTCTCAGGGTCAAATAACTAGCACTACTGGGAACACCTGGAGCGACAAGTCCAGGTGCTGTAGGCCTTTCGGCCATTAGCTGGTTTACAGCTCATGAATTATAGTGAGCTTGTTTACTTTATCATTGCCAGTTTATCAATAAGGAAAGGGAGGTGCAGAGGTAATGCTAGACACTCAAGTTTACACAACTATAAATAGCAAGACCAAAATGAAACTCTAGCTTCACTGATTTCAAAGCAATTTCCTCGCCAGTACATCATACTGCTCATATATATTGTACTATGTAGGTAGAACCAGGGTGGTGTTTGCATATTATGTTATAATCCTTCCTCGCTAAGATATGAGTGGATCCCTGGTCAGCAGAATGAAAGGAAATAGTTGTTATGGTCCCTCTCTTCTGTTGTCATCCTGCAGTTTCATTATTCCCTGACTATCCTCTTTGTGCCCTACCAGCCCGTACTCTTTACAGACCTGGTCAACCCTGCCATCAGTGCTGACTTACAAGAAGCCAAAAACTCTTAGCTCTCCATTGGTAATTGCTCAAAACCCATATGTATTGTAGAGAATTATCATTTAATCATTTATGAATTGGTAATTGCATTATTTGTTGTTTTAGTTTTTAATTTTATTTTGCTTTCATGGGGTGCTGCTGGAATAGATTGGTATATATTTTAGAACATAAGGCATTCTACTATTCCTAAGTATGAGATCTGCAAAACTGCTTACTTACTGTTTGTGTGTGTATGTGTGTTTGTATGTGTGTGTATGTTTCTATGTGTAGAGGGAGTGTTAAAAGGTGCAGTGGGCACTGTAAACTACTTGGTTTTTAACAAGAACAATTTCTGGACTTAGTACTGCATCAGAAACTATTCACTGATTTAAAAATAATTCTTGCATTGTTTAACTTTTGTTTCATATGATTAAACATCTTACTTGGTTAAAGCAATTTATTTTTAAAAATTGACAATTTTATATATACACACATATACCAGATAAATATACACATAAAATAAAAAGGAAATAAAAATTGTATTAAAATTTTTCTATATTGAATTGATAACTTTCCAGCTTTCCAGTGTATTATATACTAGTAGTTAACACACAGGATAATTTGGACTATTTTTATTTTAACATCATGAAATGGTACCATTTTAAGATAATGTTTAGTACTTGAAAAAATTTTTTGTCAATTTGTTGTACCAGTGCCCTGGTCCAATCATGACATAGGGTCAGGTATAACATGGACTTCAGCACTCTGACATATTTATTTATTTATTTAGGTGTTCGTACAAATAAAAATAAATTAGAAAATTTAGCAATGAGGAAGATTCAACTGACTTTTTCAGATTTTCCCAGCAGAATGTAAACATAAATGTTGAGTATAATAAGGACAATGAAAATAATCTAACAATAATATAAAGTTGTTTTAATCATAACATTTTTTTCTTCATTAGAAGCAACATGCAACTGCATTTTATTTGAATTCTCTATGAGGTCAACCATGCTTAATAATTCTGGCATAAATTAGAGATATGGAATGGAATGTGAGACTTGTCGGGTTCCATAATTGCCCCATAGTTGATTTGGGGATATATACCAATAGCAAATTCCCAAATGACTTTTTAATACACACACATACCAAGTCACCTCATTATCTTTCATTTTCAGAAAAAGCTTTTTCATATTGTAATGTTCTTTGGTCCTACAGTCTAACTTGAACCCGTAAAAGGAGAACATATAGTTATGGGAAATGAGGCGTAAAATGTGTGCATCAAATGATACATCAGTAAATAAGTCACAAATCAACCATCCCATCTATCATGAAAAAATACAAATTTCTGAAAATCCAAGTACATACTAGCATTAGGCTTAGAAATCATCAAATACATAGGGGAGGAGTTATTTTATTTAGGGATAGGGTGATGGTAATATATGGTTGGGCAAAGAGGCTAAAAAATTTCATATAGATAAAAGGAGAATCTTCTTATTAACATATACTTTACATAAATAGAAGAGTGACATGATAAATATCTCTACAAATATGACCAACAGATACTCATTAGAGTCCCCAAAATTCCTTTATAATGCCTACTGGAATGAGACATGGTATAATGTGCCTAAGCATGAGATCTAATTTACAATCTATTTAACTTTCACAAGTGAACTCTTAAAAGCACATTATATCACTTCCTAATGATTTTTCTTATCAGTTTGGTAAGTCATGCTATAGTTCCTAAAATAAAAATCAATACAGTTCATGCAGACTGCTTTGATTCTGACTCAGCACAATCCTAAATAAGAAAGAAAGAACTAAGTTCATGGATGAGACTGGGTGGATTAACTACAAACACAACCTTTAGTCCAATTTCTGTCATTTATGTCTCTTAGAAAATGTTGGCGCTACTCTGCAGAGTGGGATTTGCAGAACAGCAAATTGATCAGAATCTGTGCTAAGTGGCTATTGATTCGTGCCTAAACTATTTAAAACATCTTAATGATTAAAATTTAAATCATTGAAATGAGTGAAGGGAGTATAAATAGAAAAAAGTACATTTTATTCAGTTTGGACATTTAAGCTGCTCTAAACAGAGTCTCAACTTTAAACAATGTAACACATGACTTAAAAAGTAAAATACAGATAGAATAATCTACTTTAGAAAGCTCCACAAGGAAAACAAATATGCATACTTTAGATTAGAATATTAAAGTCTGATTTAAGACACATTATTTTTAAATTCATATTTTGTAATACATTTTGGCTAGAGTAGTAAAACTAGAATACAAATGGCAAAATATTCCCAGGAAAAGGTGAAAAGTGTGTTATGTGATTTTGTTTTACCATCTTCATTTAACATTTGTGTGAAATATATAAATTATGCAAAAAATATCATTTTTCACTTAAAACTATATGAATCATTTTGCCATTTATTAATACTACCATATATCTCTTTGTTCTGAAGATGACTCCTAAAAACCCTCATCCACCATAAATCCATCTCAGATTGATCAGAAAGAGATTAATGATTTCTACTGGACCCAATTTATCTCAACCTTGAAATCCAAGGCCTGCTCCCCTTGTTCTTTAACTCCCAACGAAAAAATTTATGCTTGATTTCTCTCCAAATTGCAAATGACCAGAACATAGTGTGAATAATTTTTCTGTCCCTGTATGTGTTTATGCAACCCTTAACCTATGTATAAATGTTTTTTTTTTTTTTTCTTTGTTTTTCTCAATCACTGTAATTTGGTTTAGATTCTAAATCTTTTAAAAAGAGGAACCCTCTTAAAGTAGTCATCTGGTCAAGCTTCATGTTACCAAAGCAGAAGAAAATATTCTTCATATAGAAAGACCCTGCACATTCTAGGACAATAAGCAGGGATAAAGAATCTTCTCACTGAGTTGAGAAATAAAACTTGGAAACAAAAGTATAACTTATCATGAATTAACTACAAAGCACTGTCAATAAATAGGAAATGTGTTTTGCTCGCATAAACAGAAGCATTGAAATACAGCACTTGGCAGCAAGAAGGGCAAGAGAAATTATAGTTGAGCTGAGTCTTGCAGGTTGGGCAGGACTTTGTCAGAGTATAAGATGGGAAAGGTATTTTAGAAAGAGGTGAAGACATGCATTAGCAGAGATATAAAGGAAGGAATGAGCCCATTTGTTCAGGAAACAGCCTTTTAACATAGTTGTGAAACTAGATTATTGTAATTGTGGTTTGAGGTTATATGCAATCTAAGAAGCTCTGACTATATACCCTAAGAAATGGAATGCCCATTCAGGTTAGTTTTTAACAGAAGAGTGTCCCTATAAAACCAATATTGGGCAAGTCCATTAATTAATAACTTAGACTCTCCAATTCTCAGGGTGCCATATGGGACTTGGGGGCCAAATAATACGTCACATTCTTTCCAGACCTTGAGTTTTATAATTTCATAAATTATGACTCAATTAAGATGATTTTTAAACTTAATGAAAAGATGTCAAAATTTCACTTTTAAGATTTATATTTCCAAAATCTTAAACATGATGCAAAATTTTCTTTTTCTCACATAAAGAATTCATAATAATTATTTTTAAACTGGCATGTCTTATGTTACAAATACAAAAGATAGAAAGCAGATTTTAGAATAGCTATGTTTTGCATTGTGCTGTTAATATAAACAAAATGTCACAGAAAAACAAATCCATTTTGCATAAATTTTCTCAAATGACAGACCTACTATTCTTTATTATTTTACACACTATAACATCTTTTATTTTTCTTCTAAATATTAAGTGCATATACCACAGGAAATATAAGAAAAAGTTGACTTAGCTAAATGACTAGATTATATTGAGGCAACAAACAATCCTAAAATATAGTTAGTTTGCAATATCAAGTATTTATTTTTAGCTTGCCCAGAGATTACTTCAAGTCCAAGTAACTCTTATGTATAGCCATACTCATGTAAGCTTTCAACTTTTGAAACCTCTTATCAACACATATTCTTTCACTATCACCTTAGCAGGGTGAAGTGTGAAGAGGAGAGTGTAATATTGGCAATTAAATGCTTCTTCCCAGAAGTGACATGTGTCATTTCTGCCAGCCATCATATCTACCCACATTTCACTGTGCAAAGAAAGTCATGTGACCTCTCCTAACTTCAATGAGATGTGTACATGCTATGTCCCTGTGTACCCAAAGATAGAGATGAATCAGGTTGCTGCTGAAGATGAACAGTAATGTTTATCATCTATTAGAATGCAAGGAAGAAAAATTAATATTTGTTTACAATCCACCATAGGCCAGAACTGTGTTAGGACTTTCCTGTTTTGTTAACTTAGTGGACACTCACAAAAAACTTATTGGTATTGTATAGTATCATCATTTTGCAAAAGCCAACAAATAAGCAAGTAGCAAAATACAAACCTGCCCTAAAAGATAGAGGGAACTTAACTAATAAATTTTTATTTCAGACCTGTGTTCTTTGTAAGCAATCATATTGTTTTTGAATCTCTCCACATGTTTATAAATAATCAATTAGTGAATATCATCCTATGTGCATCACATACAAAGAAAAATAGAAATTATCTTGAGGTTATAATTTTCTTCTCTTGAAAGCAAGATCTAGAAAAACATTATATTAAAGTAGTTGGATGTCACAATTATCTGATTCTCATGGACTTGAGGAAATCTCCATTTTCCATTCCAACTTTTTGAGTGCTCTGAATATGCTCTTTCAAAAGTTATAAACATCTGACTCACTGGCTAAAAATTTATCTTTTCTGTGTTTCATCCATCAATGGCCATAGGAATTAAAAATGGAGCCCGGGTTAGCATAAAATGTGAATCTAGTTACATGAGCCTTTTTTTAAAGCTCAATGATAAGTAAAGAGCATTCATACCCATTGAATATCTTATCTCAGTGTTTCAATGCAGGTAGGATGATGGTCTTGCAAGAGAGATTATTCAATATGGTCTACAGATTTTATTTTTAAGCTGAAAAAGTAACCTGCAATATGGCTAGGATAATGGTTTCTATATTCTCATGAAGGCAGCCAGTAGTTGTATAAAAGGGCCATGGAGCACATTGTTCCTTTCTTCCCAAAATGACTATTATAAGTTTTTAAAAACCTGAATTGATAATGGATTTAGTTTGCATATATTAACATTCACCCAAATTGTCTATTTTGGATATTAAATAAATAATATGGGGCTCGTGCATATGAAACAAGCTTTTTCTGTGTTGCTGAAATTCTTTAGTAAGTTTCACGGACTGCACCTCACTTTCTCTACATCAGACTGTGTCCAGGAAAATGAAGAAGGAAAACCATGCAAAGCTCTTCTCATACAGTAAACATACTATTTCTTTATTTTAAAACTTCGGAGGATAACTTCTATGAATAAAAATTGTATAAAGTTATGGGTTTCTAATTGACTTGCTTAAATGTTGGTTTTCTAAATATGTTCTCAATAAGTATTATAAAACAAAAGACACATTCTTGTTAAGCATAATTATTTTATATCTGAAATGATGGAAGAAATCAAAATGGATAAAGAATGATTAAGATAGTGAATCTCTAAGGAAGTTTAACATATTTTGAAATGGATCAGGTTTAGATGATACTGGTAATTCAGAGAATGTGAATTCAAGCCCTATCAATGCCCAGAATGTTGCCTGAAATCAGATGATTAAGCTTCTCATCACACACTCACTACTGAAGATTAAATTAATTTTAAAAAAAATAAAAACATTGAGTCAAGACATTTTAATAAAAAACATAGGTATATAATAGAAGTTCATTAATTACTCTCTTTAAATTGTTGGACTGCCTATAGTGCTATCACTTGCCGAGTGTTGAATGGTTAACAGGAATGTTTTCTAATTCTCCCAACAACTCGGAAAGTTATCTATTACTATCCTCACTTATGGATATTTTTTAACTGGGGCTCATCATGCAAATTAGCATGCATGAGACTGTAAGTGAAGCAGAGATTCAAGCCTACTTTTGAGTGATTTTAATGTCCAAGTATTTTCTGAAACCTCACAGTCTGTTACAGATAATTTCACCCTAATTAGTGAAGTCATGTTGGCCCATCACTTCAGGTACATTTTAGAGCCTCCTCTTCTTAGTTCTTTTCTTTCTACAAATTTATTACACCTATCCTCTTTGACCTATTACCATTGAATCTGACCTAATTTAAAATGTTGCTTTAACTTCTGTAATTTATTCCATTGTCAACACATATTAAATATTTAACCATTTACTCTAAAAAATAATAAAGTATTTTTCAAACTGTACCAAAAGTCTTTGACACTCCCCCCATTAAGAAGTGAGGGCTGTGTCTTTGTTCTTGAATTTGGGCTCTGCAGCCGTTTGATCACTAGAATATGGTAGAAGTGATACTGTGCCTGTCAGAGTTGAGGGCTTAAGAAACTAGGACATTCTACTTCCTGTCTATTGTGAGAAAGCTCAGGTGATGTGGAAAGGCTGTAACAATTCCAGCTGAAGACTCCAGTCAATATCCAGTATCAACCAGCAGACATTGATTGAGAAAGCCTTTGAAATGAGTCCAGCCCTGGACTCTAGTCAAGCACCATCTACCTGGACAAGGTCAACCTCCAAGACTGTGAGAGAGAATAATAAATAATTGTTGCCATTTTAAGTCACTAAGATTTAAGGTGACCTGCTATGTAGCAATAAATAACAGGAATTGATGACTGAAAATCAAAGCCTTACCAAGCGTAGTGGAAAATGAAGAGATACAAAAAAAGCAATGAAATAGGAAATTTTTCATCATCAAAATAACCACAGGGGAAAGCCCACTATTTGCCTGGGAGAAATGGATCGGTGACTTGATAGGTGGATATTTAAGATAGGCACATTTTGACCACACTGTTCTGCTGTTTCACTCATTCCAGAAAATTTTAGTTGGAAGGATGGTTCTTAGGTGCCACACCACCCCCACCATTAATACTTGGTAAATGCCAGTTTCACTCTCTTAAACTATTTTTGCTTGCTCTTTTGATTTTCACAGAAATTCCTATCCAGAAGAGACTCTGAAGTATCTGTTCTCTTCAGGTATTTTAATTCTCTCAGGCTCATGTCATGATGGACAGAAAGAGGTGGGGAATTCTAGGAATGAAACCAGGTGTCATTGCAGGTCACGCCTTGCCAGGGGAATTTCTACAGGCTGAATTACATCTGTCAGCGGGCGGCACATGCTCTCAAGAATTTTCCAAACATCCCAATTTTGACTTCAAGTCAGTTTGAGAAAATATTTGCTCTCCTAAATCAGACAGTCTTCTATGATAGGCTGTTTCTAGGAGAAGAAGAAAAAAAGGAGTTTGTGCCAATGAAAACATCGGAAACAGTATTATATGTTCCTATGTAACAATAAAACTCTGAATCAGACATTCAATATTTTATTGTGGTCTAATTTCTCTGTTCCATCTCAATGAAAAACTTGAAATTATGAACAAATTGGTAATTGTAGGTTTTTCCCATTTTAGCTAGATGCATCTAGATACATGTGTGTTCACCTATTCACAAGGCAGTCACATAATCTGAAGAGAGGAAACTATCTGCACAGTTCAGTCGTAGTTTATGCAATTACATTGAATCCGGAGGCCTGTGACTTGGCTCACAGTTGGGTAGAGACCTCCTGTAACACTGAAATGAGACATTATTACCATCTCACTTACTCGTTCTTAGAATTGGTTTAGTGATTACTCCAACATCGACCTCAGTGGAAAACATTTGACATCTGGCCTAGAAAATCAGACAGTAGACCACAGAGACTTTGATGAAAAACTTCATGTAATTTTCTCCAATCAGTAGCTTGGCCTGTTCTTTCATCAGAGTGAAGGTTGCTCTCATCACCTGCAAATTTACACGAAAGCTTCAGACAAATAAGCACAAAACTTTTCCATGAACATCCCCTCCCGAAGGAATACTTATGGCAGAACTTGATGATTATCTGTACTGATGATTTGATTTCTTCAAGTGTGTAACAAGCTTGGCAACTTTTGTAAATAGTTTTTTTTCCCACTCGTGTGCATGCACGCACAGGTGTGTGCATTTAGCCTTCATCTCATAAAACATTGGGGAAAAACTCTATAGAAGGTGCTATTGCTTGCTGGAAAAAGAAAACACACACACACACACACACAGAAAGACAGCTTCTTTCATATCACCCGTGTGCCAGGAACTATTCCGAAGTCAGAAATCATGCAAGCCGCTAGGGTTGTGTAGGTTTAACCTCCTATAGAGCAGAGCCGTTCCCATTACCGAGAAGAATGAACCCGCAGCGACACAACAATAGAGATCCTGAAATGGACTGCACTGCGGCATCTCCATGAATTAAAGTCTCCATCAGAGCCTGTGGCTCCTTGGCATCAGGCAGCAAGGGCTTCAATGAAGTCGAGCAAGAATTCCGCAGAAATGAGCCATCCTGCTGCCTCTTCTCCTTGAAGACAATTTATATGATGAAACTTGATAATTAACTTATGTCCAACCAACTAAATCCAGTATATCTGTTTTCAGGTCAAAGGCGGTGGCTGTAGTCTCCCGGAATATGCTACCCCATCTACCAAGTTATTTGACAAGGAGACAGTCTCTGCTAATACAGTGTCACAGTAAATTTGCTTATCTCTTAAGAACCACGAGGTGTGTTGTAAAATATGTAGGTACTATCAAAACACTCATAAAATAAAACCTAATACAATTAGAAAGTTGAAGTAAAAAGAAACCATGGTCTTCAATTGTATGTCTTAAAATTACCTTCAATAATGGGTGATACACTATACACATATATATGGTATTACATACACACATCTACGATGCTTCAGCTCATGAGCTAGGAATTGATTTCCCAGGTTCAGTGTTCAAGGCAGGAGACAGTATGATGAAGTAAAAACCAACTTTTCCCCATTTTACAACTTTATCTTTCATGGTTTACAAATTGCTGTTGCTCTGTAACACCCTGGAGACTATGAAGTCTACTCCATGATTAGAGACACCGTAAAAAGAAGGAAAAGAAGCATTTCTTTCTTGATACTACCTGAAACAGCAAAGTTAAAAAAAAGAAAAGAAGACGACGAAGAAGAAGAAGAAGAAAAAGGTGAAAAAAGAAACACCTGGATCATTTTTCAAAATGTCAATGTTTTATTTAAACCTGCCTGGGGCTGATCTTTGCACTCAATCCATGTACATGGCATGGTATTGGAATTACAACTCGTGGATGGAAGGAAATAAGAAGTACAAGGTTGATTTTGCATCACAAGTTCTGACTATTTCTTGATACATGCTCACAACAGTCATTTATTGGTCCATTGGCCTACGTCCTCATGAAATCAGATTGCATTTTTGGAAATCAGGCAGAGAAATAAAATCTGCTCTCAGAGATGGATATCTGTGGGAAAACACTTTCATTATGTGGCTGCTACAAGAGGTATTCTGCTGGAAAAAAATGATTTGTTCCATGGAAAAATGCATCTAGAGGAAATTGATATTTAGTTACTCCTATCAACCATGCTTATAAAAAAAGAGAGATCCTAGGTTTTTATCTTTTAAAAATGTTACATGATTAATCTTTCTAGATGTATTTATTGTAAAATGACATAGCACAGGAAGCTTAAAACTGCTTCTCACAATTGCTGCCTTTCACATATAAAATGTATTGCTGAGAAATCATTTAACCTCTCTTTGATCAGGTTAACCCATTACTGTCTTAACAGAAAAAGTAAGTAAGAATAATTTTAGGTAATGTTCTTAAAAGTATTTCTTTTCTAATTAAAGTTATAGTTATTTTACTAGAATAACATAGTGAACAGTGATTGGCCTTGCATAACTTACCTTATTTCCACAAAAGCAAATTGATATTAGGACAAGTTGAGAAATTGTATACATGTCTTAGTTCTAAAATAAATCCCCATTGATGGTATTTTTGTAAATGATCAATGAAAATATACCTGTTTCATGTGGTGGGGGCCAAAGAAGAAGCGATCTTCCTGCTCACATCTGTGTCTTGTCTACCTTTATATGTGCCTTGTAAAATCACACATTTGATATTTTCAGGTAAGTCATGAGACATAAACAGACCTTTATATTTTACATTGTGCTTTGCTATTGTCTGTGTCATTAAATGCACAATTTGAAATCCCACAATGTAAAGCCACTGCATCCTATTCCTTATTATTTAAAACCATTCAAGTGAAAATGTATGTTTTTATTTTTATTTTTTTAAATGCCGAATTTTGTCCTGGCTGGTGTGGCTCAGTGGATTGAACTCTGGCCTGCGCACCAAAAGGTTGCTGGTTTGACTTCCAGTCAGGGCACATGCCCGGGTTGTGGGCCAGGTCCCCCAGTTGGGGGCATGTGAGACACAACCACACACTGATGCTTCCCTCCCTCTCTTTCTCCTCCCTTCCCCCTCTCTCTAAAAATAAATAAAATCTTTTTTTTTTTTTTTTAAGCTGAATTTGAAACGCAGTGTCTGTCTAGGATATAAAGCTCCATGTGGGTAAAAACCTTTGAGCTGTTCTCATGTGTATCTTAAGGACCTAGAACAGTGTCTGGTATACATTAGATGCTCAATGAATAAGTGAATGAAATGCATGAAGGACAACTAACGCTACCTTTAAAGTGGGACTTGAAACAATGCTGGCTTGCCACTAAGGTGACTGTGGAACTGTGACTTGTGAAGCACAGTCCATAACTTTACCTTTGATCCCTCAGGGCAAGCTTACCTGGGATGGCCACTGGTCTGTGTCTGAGAGCTTTGAGGCCGATGAGGAAATAACTAAACGTTTTGGAAAGCCTTCCAACATGGGAAATAGTCAAATGCTAAATTCTGTGACAGGGAATTGGAGAAAATAAGCATTTAGAGAAAGCTACCTCGTAAGTTCATTGAAACTGGGAGAAATCATCCATTTAACAAGAGTTTAGGTTTATTTAATACTTACCAGGGGGTGGACTCTGTACGTGTTTGAGTTCAGGGAAGTGACATATGGGCTATAGTTACAATCCTGCTCCTACTCCAGTGGTGATGTGACATGGTTACATCTAACTCTGTTTAGGAAATCAGTACAGGCCTTGCAAAGAGAAGCTGAGATTTCAGGACCGAAGGTATGAAGTTTACTGTAAAGTGGGGGTGGGCCTATGTGGGCAAAACAACTGAAATGATGGCATCTCTTGAAAGTGTACAAACCATAAGTGTTTCAGAGAAGTAGCAATGAAACCTTAAAAAAATGGATTTCCTAGTGGAAGAAATTTGGCATTAATTAGAACAATTAACTTTTTATTTAAAAGCCTTTAACAAGATTAAGAATGTATTTCTCTCTTATGAATAGCCTCAACATAAGCAATTGAGGGCTGATATGGACATTTATTATGCAGAACCAGGCCTCTTCTATTCAGTTGCTTAGCCATTCTTAGCATGTGGTTTTCATCTCATGTTTTAGGATAGCTGCCCAGTTCCTGCCATTGCATCAGCATTCCAGTCAGTGGAAAAGAAAGAAGGAGAAATAGAACTCCTTCACAGTGTACATTCCCTCTATTTCTCTTAATTCCTTTTTCCCTCTAAGCGAGAACACTTCGCTTCCTTCCCTTCTGTTTCTAACCTGTATCTTTCATGTTTTGCCTTCAGGACCAAGACAACATCATGAGAAGATAAATGGCTCAACAAGAAAATCACCACTGGAATCCTGATTCCAGGATCCTTACTATTGGAGAGGCTGTATAAAACACAACATGACTTACGCACACTAGGCTGGGCTTTCATTTGGGGAAATTCAAGCCAGAATTGATTTGTCTCCCACCTGAATTATATGTGTGGTAGAAATAATCAGGGATTGAAAAGAAATAGTAAATATTCTAATGACGTTGGCACCTTTATCTCTTTTTTGCATGTCCTGAAGAGGAATGCCTATCCTGGGGGGTACAACATAAGGAAACTATTCCCATGACTGGGCACAGGGTTCAACAACCTCTTGCTACCTGTCTTAGTTGCTTTCTTTCTGTAATAATGATAATGTCATCCCAAAGAAGAAATGAAATGGAAATTTTTCCAGCTTTCAAACTAAGTAGAAAATCACATTAACATCTGTTCTATAAAACAAAAAGAGAGCAGTTTTATCTTACCTGTGACTTCAGTTAAGAAGTGTAAATACTTCCTAATTGTATAGAGTCGACACCTATAATAGAAGTCAACTTATGTTCTAGATAAGAATAGAAATGTCGTTTAAGATAAAATTGTGTAAATGAGTAACAGGGAAATTATACATTGATTTCAAATATTAATTTAGTAATTATTATAGTCTCATGGAGCACTTATCTATACTTCAGTGACTTTTTCACATCAGTCTGTTTTCTCTCTTATTTTTTCAGGCTCATACTCTTCTCTGTCCTTATTTTTCTCTATGTTTTTTTTATGTCTTCTATTTCTTTCCACTCATTTTTTTTTGTTTTGTTTGCTTTTCTCATTTATCTGTTCATTTATTGAGCACCTATTGTATACCATGATTAACAGCACTCCTGCTCTCTTTCCTCTTCCCAATCTGTTTCCCTCTAAAGGTCTAGTTTCTTTCCCTCTTATCTCATACCCTTTTCCCCCAAAATGTACATGCACATTCACACACAGATAATCAAATACATCTCTTCTTTTGTTGCTATCAGGGTTAAGTTGGCATTGAAATAAAATATGCATGGGAATAGCTAAGACCTGGAGAATAATCATTATTCATTCAGCTAGCTGATAGAAAGCAATAGAATGCCATTTGGGCAGCTGGGTGACAAAGGCTGTTTGGAGAGCCAAAAGAACAGCCGATAGTAATCAGATAATTGTCTGTACTACAATTTCAAAGGAGCATGGATTTAGGAAAATGAGGTAGGCTCTAGCAAGTGGCAACCAATGGGGATTTACCACTTGGGAATACATACTGGAGCCCACCAGAGTGAGTATATTCTCTCTGATAATGGCTAGAGAAAGTGTCAGTAAAAGATTCCAAAGAAACCAACTCAAAAGTAGAAATAGATAAGAGAAAACTAGGTATATAAATTGGGTTATTGGAGCCAGGTGGATGGATACACCTGCTCTGAAGGTGGTTGACCTCAAAGCTCTTGACATTTTCCTACCTGTAAACCTAAACACAGTAAGCATGTGGGTGATGGGTGGGAGTTAAGTGATCACTAAACAGGAATCAAAAGGGTGCTTTATCAGAGTAGGTGACCAACAGCACGCCTCTCTACTCTATTGCACCCTAATTGCTTTCTATGCCCAGGGAATATCAGTATGCTGGAAGTTGGAATCTGAAATTATTATATGACAAGGAAAAGCAGCTGCTTACCAAGGTAAATTCTTGAAAGGGGCAGGAACATGTCCTGAAACTTTGAATTTGAATTGACAACTTCTTGAAAACCATTGTGACCCCAAATTCATATAGGAACCATTTCTCATAAAGCATTGGATTTTATCTTTATGAGATTGACAGGTTGAAAGTGATGAATAAAAAACTATTGAATTATGTAGACATAGGGATTTGGGGTAGTTTGCGAGCCTCATTTGTAAGCCAAATTAATATACACAATACACTTTTGAATGGAGACACACTGTTAAATCTTCAAATTTTCAAATCTTCAAATACCTGTTTTCACAAGTGGCCACCTGCCCTATTTGAATCACCTTGATGCACCACGCACGTGCATATAAAGAATACATAGAAACTTAACCAAGAGTGTCAGCCTCTTCTATTTCCAGAATTGGCCCAGCCATTGCCCACGTACACCCAGTCACCATATTCCTGACCATCATTCTCCCCAGGCATGTTGATTCTGTGTGGTCTTAAAAAGGGACTCATGATTTTCAATTCAAGTCTCTAGTTCTAATAATCCATTCATGAATAAGACTGGTTCATCCTTGGCCAGAATGCCTTGCTCCCTCATATCCATATTTTATGACTTTGGTAAAGAAACCATCTCAGTCTTCTAAGCCTTGGTTCTTTGCTTTGAAGTTTTTTGGTCCATTCTTCTACAGTCCTCCTTGACATGCCAAAAAATTTCAATAAATACTTCACCTCTTAACTAATCATAATAATGAGTGGGGTAAATGAGTGAACTGTTTTTTATTTTCAATATAAATAAATTTAAAATATGCCCACACAAAGAGGTTAATGCAAATATTTGTAGAAACATTTTTCTTAATACAGAAATCCCGTAGCTTAAAAGAAAGTTGAGTTGTATTATTGGAGTGGGGAGGATCTCATAAAAAAACCAAATTCATTTTTTAATATGGCACCATCTCTAGGACAACTTTCACAAAAGTGAGTTCTGCAATATACCATTTCTGTGATATATTTCACAAAAATAGCATTCCAGAGTAAAATAAGTATTAAAAAAGAAAAAAACTGCTTAATCTTGCTACAATATATCTAAAATACTATCATTTAACATGTAATAATTATGTAAGCTATTGGCATATTTTAAATTTTTTGTATTAACTCTTTAAAATCCAGTATGAACTTTAAATATGTGTAAAAAATATGTATGGGGGTATTTTTGCATGTGTTTGGTAATATTGCAATTCATATTACTTAAAAGAGTAATTCTTTAAACAAATGAAGTAATGTAGGCATTTTGGAAAAATGAAAAGAAAACTTTGTATTAATATGATTTGAGAAGTTGACAGAAGGCAGTAATTAAATGGTGAATTGTTTGGATGTGAAAGGGAAAAAAAAGTACACGCTGGTGGTTACAGAATAGACAGGGGGATGTTAAGAAGAATAAAGGAAATAGAGAAGCCAAAGAATTTATATGCATGACTTATGGACATGAACTAAGGGGGCCATTGATGGAGGGAATGGGGTACAGAGTGGAGGGGAAGGAAGGGGGCGGGGAATTGGGATAACTATAATAGCAAAATAAATAAAATATATTAATAAAACAAACAAAAAACAAAACAAAACAAATAAACAAACAATAAAAAGAGGTCCCAAACTGAAAACAATCCAAAATGTTCATCATCTGATGCATGGATAAAAAAAATTATGTTACATTCATACAATAGAATCCTCCTCAGCAATAAAAAGCAACACACTACTGATGTATGCAATGACATAAGTGGAATATCAAAATTATTTTTCTAAGTAAAAGAAGTCAGACATGTAAGGCTTCAAACCACATGATCATTCCTATGACCTTCTCAAAATATTTAGTGCCACAGAGCTTTGGGTATCAATTCCTTTGAAAAGAATTTTGGAAAGCAAAACCTATTTTAAATATGAACATTTATTAAGGTTAAAATATGTACCAGACCAATACAAAAATCTTTGTATCCCAGATACTTTTGAATCCTAAAAATAAATATTAGAAATGGAGGGGATTTTAGAGATGAACTTGCCCAGTGCTCACATTTTTAAATTCAGGAAATAGCTGTATATAAATACCTACATATTTACTTATTTACAGTCCTACGTTTTGCAAGTATTCTTAATTTATGGTCTAGATTTTAATAAAAATAAATGCTCACTTTTTTATTCAGAAAGGATCATAAAATGGCTTTAAAGTAGGATGTTCAGTAGACTTTGTTTTTTGTACATGATTTTAATTTTAGTTATGGTTGCAAATCTTAACTTGGAAATGTAAATTGTGTGTGATACATGTAAATAATGAAAAGCCAAAAAGACTTGCTGGAAGGAATAAGTAATCATTGACATTGCACAGGTGGGATGATATATATCCAGTGTCTCCTACTGGCACATATTCAAGGTCTGTCCGGATAAAGTCCAGCCATCTTCGATATAACTCAAATGGTTTGCTCAACACTGATGTAACCTGGCAGCCAAGGAGAGTGGACTGGAATGCACATGCGTGAACTATGATGACTTCACTGTACTAGTCAGTGGGGACAGGAGAAGCCATTGAGTGAGCATGTGAACTGTGTGGTCAGCACATTCAAAATGAGTGAGTACGACAGCTAATCTGCATCAAATTGCGCATTACACTTAAACAATCATCTACATAAACTATTCAAATGATTAAGAAGGCTTCAGTGATTGGCAACTGGTGATTGGCAGCTTCACCATGACAATGTACCCACTCATCCATCATGTCTTGTACAGAGTATATTTGATGAAACATCAAATTACCCAGATAACTCAGCCCCCCTACAGCCCAGATTTGGTTCCCTGCAACTTCTGGCTTTTTCCAAAACTAAAATCACCTTTGAAAGGGAAGAGATTTCAGACCATCGATGAGATTCAGGAAAATATGATGGGGGAGCTGATGGTAATTGGGAGAATGATGTGAGGTCCCAAGTTGTCTACTTTGAAAGGAATTGAAGTGTCATTGTTCTGTTTATGTTTCTTGTACCTGTATCTTCTTCAATAAATGTCCTTATTTTTCATATTACATGGCTGGATACCTTGTGGACAGACCTCATATATGCAATAAAGGTTGCTAAGTGACTGAATGAATAAAAAAACTATTGCTTGACAATTTCACAGAATAGTTTTTCACACAAGAAATAATTATGCTAATAAAAATTTACTTGGATTCAATACATCTTGGTTTCACTTCTGTCATTAGCTTTAATTATTTGTATCTCCTGAGACAGTATTTACATTTATACCTCAGTGGCTTCACCTATAAAATAGTAATGAAAATGCTTATTTCCACTAAAATAGGTTTGGTAATGAAAAACAATATGAGTCAGAAGCATTTTGATAATATTTTGTATTTTTATAAAACATGTAAGCTATTTAAGGTTTATAGTAGAAAATTAATCACTAAGTTCTTTTCTAACACCATGAGTTTATTTTTAAAGTATATGTAAAATCTTGATTATATATGGTCATAATGTTGTGACATTATTGAGAAAATAAAAATTAGCAGATGTAAATATAAAAATCAATACTATCACAATAGTGTATATACATGTGACCATATAGAGTGTATTTCTTTTATATTTTTGATTTACAACTAACATACTTTACTAAGTGAATTAGAAAATGAATTTACATTTAATAACCACCTTATGTCATGGCTGCAGATTTCTAGAACTAGGTAGGGGAGGGAAATCAACCTAACTTGGAGTGTGGAAAAGAAAGAAAATTCTTGAATGGGGTTTCAGTGGCTAAGATAAAGTGCAACTAGTTTCTTAGCCACACACTATCGAAGGAATAATTTGTGTTTAAACTCTTGGAAAATCTGCATCCATTTTTATATATTCTTACTTGTCTGTGCTTTCTCTCCCTCCTTCAGATGTTCACATGGTGAACTGCAAAAATACAGAAATGGCCCACATTTTATCCTTTCCCCTAAACAGATCAGGAGCATGATAGTGACATTTACTGAATAGCTATTTTTTCCTAGCCACTAGGCTAACCATTTTGCATGCATCATTTTATTTCATCTCACTACAACCCCATGAAGTGGGAATTGCCGTCATTTTACAGCTGAGCAAACTGAGGTTTCCAGAGGTTAATAACTTTTTCAAGGTCACACGGATGTTAAGGGGCAGACCATGGTTTAGAATTTAGGTAAGTTCATTTTATCCTTGGAGTTCTACATAATATACCAATGGTTCTCAAAGTGTGGCCCTGAGACCAGCAGCATCAGCATTCCCTTGTTGCTGATACAAATGACTGAGCTCCATGGTGGAACTACGAAAGCAGAAACTTGGGGACTCAGAATTCTGTGTTTTAGCAACAGTCCTGGTGATTTAGCTGCTAAAAATTGAGACACACTGAGCAAAATGTTTGACATCCCTAAACTATGCTTATTCAAAAAGTTCCATAGTGGATTTCTTGTGAAAGGAGTGGATTTCCAGTGGATTTCTTGGCTGAAGAAGCTCAATACGTACCATCAATAGCACATATCCTTGTGAAAATGAAAGGCAAGAAGCTGCTTGGACTCTGGCTGATGCTCAGATTCTTAGATTCTTTTGCACATCATTTTATTCATTTTCCCAGGGGACTCAAACTGCTTTTCCAAGGGGAAATAGATTTCTTATCCAAAACATATGGGACACCAAAGTATGTGCATCATTAGCTGATTGACTTGACCTCAGCTAGTCAGGGTATCATGAGTGAAAAAGAGAAACAGAGAAGAGTGTGCAAAAAGTAGATTCCCCATTGGCCTGATTACTCAGATATTCATGATAGTGATAACTCCAGATGGTAAAGGATTGGGGAGAGGAGCAGCAAGAATCTATGCTACAGAAGGTGGCAAGGTGAAGTGGAAAATACTTCCACACAAAATGAAATTCCTGCTTCCTTGTTTGGCACATGTGCTTCTGCACTGCCCATCACCCAGCACCTGAATACCAGGATCTAGTTAATAAACGGGAAATAACCTTTATTAATCTCGGGAATTTCACACTATTGAGTGGGCTTGGAGCAGCCAGTGTGGTGTTTTGCATTTCAGCAAATGAGAGCAAGAGTAAACCAGAACATAGTTTTAGTGAACCCATGCTTCTTAATTCATATTAACTGTCTATTAGGATTGTGCTTACTGATGTGAAAGGTTCGGAAAAATTATGTGAGATATCACATTAAAACAGGAAACAGATGGTGCTTAACTGGGTATGCAGGTGCGGGGAAGGAGCTTTCCCACCTGACTGTGGGATGAACGACAAGAACA
The DNA here is from genome assembly GCA_004026585.1 of Noctilio leporinus. NCBI lineage: Eukaryota > Metazoa > Chordata > Mammalia > Chiroptera > Noctilionidae > Noctilio > Noctilio leporinus. The sequence continues at coordinate 61,079 of PVIW01001621.1, read as the reverse complement.
GCAGCAACCTGTTTGTTCTTTAGTCCGAGTCTGAGGAAAACATCAGCATGTTTGTGAATTACTGCTCATCATGCTTTAGATGTACTAATTTACTTACGTAGAATCTAACACGATAACAAGAACATTAATCTGACCACGCATTCAGTGAGTTGTGTTATATTCTTGCTACTACAATTCTCTCTGAATATCAAGACCGCCCCCTCGGATGCTATAATATAAAGCAGCTGAATGTCAGGGCATGAACAGACTCAGTGCCAGTTTAACCATTTGCAAGTCAGGTTAATGCTGGAATAAACTCAAATAATTGATAGAATGTACTAAAAGTGAATTGCAGAAAAATTTATGATAGGTAGTCACAAAATAATAAAAAAAACACTGAAGATTAACTAACATAAAAATTCTAGCTGTCATATTTCTCTAAGTAGAAATAATTGCAATGTAATTTTATTTCACTGATTGAACTTCCAACTAGGTCCTCGGTAAAATCAATATGAGAATGAAAGACTATGAAAGGCACCTCTCAGCCAGAAGGAAAACAGGATGTGATCTCACCAGCTTCAGGACTAAAACCATGGAATTATTTGCTACAGACACACATGTGTGCAGTTACACATGCACACATGCACAGACACCTTTAATAATATTCATATTGCTTCCAAAGAAAAGGGAATTGGAAAGAAAAATGAATGAGATGAAAACTGTCTAAAATATTTGGAGAAATTGTAAAATAACTCCTGTCTGGAATTTCACTTTTAAAAAATCAAAACTTTTTTGTTCATTGCAGTAATTCTTAAAATATCAAAGCATTTAGCAGTAAAAAAAGACTTCCTTTATAGAAATTTTAACTAAGAAATTAAATTATTGAACAAAAGTCAATTGTGTGTGACTCTTTCATTCATAATGTGAGGAAATCACACTAGAAGCAAAAGTTTGAATAGTAAAAAATATAATATTCTTAGCTTTTCAGGCTAAGAATTTTAGGCACTAAACAAATGTCTGTACTGTGGAAGGGACAGCATTCACTGCTGACTTCATTTTGTATTTCTAGAACACAATGCCTGCTGCACCGTAGTTACTCAGTAAATGTGCATTGGGCCAAGTGAAGTAGTTCTCTAATAACACAGTGTCTGGGCCCGTTACCTGTAAGAGTGTAATGTTTCTTAATGAAGAGAGAAGCTCACCCTTTGGGTGGTACAGGCATTCATCTGAGGCTCATAAACACTACCTTAAGGACCTGGTTTTTCTCCTTTTATCTCCTCTAGTGATGCTGAATCACACTGCTCTTCTAGACTTTTGATTAATGGAAGAGGTAAATGCACTTTTCTGTGTTTAGGATGACTTGGGACACACTTACACACTTTACACACATTGTGTGCAGTTGGCTGGTTTTGCAGAAGTAACCCTCTAGGGTAACCCATGGAAAAGTACCCAGAACCTTGCAAATGTAAAGTGAAGGCAGGTGTGTGCTTCTTTTGTATTAGATAATAGCACAGCAGCCATGCTTTTAGCGATCACGTGTTTTAAGTCAACTTTTACTTTTTTTTTTTTGTTTGTTTGTATAAATTCCTGAGAGCAGGACTTCATAAAAATTTTAACTTTGAAAAAATGTGGTAAACAATCAGTATTTAAAGTCACATTTGCCCTTGTTTCCAAACAAATACTTTCTTCTTCACCCAATATCTCCCTTCCTCCAAAGTCTCAAAAATCAAACTTGGATTCCAGTCTCAGATCTTAATATCTTGGGCAAATCCATTAATATCCCTAGACTTCTGTTATTTTCATCTTTCAAGCAATTCTAACAAATACATATATCATGGTAATTATGAGATTTAGAGTGAAATACTATACCTGAGAATGATTAGACACCTAAAATTTTACCTAAATGTAACAGTTTTGTAATAAGGTATTACACATTGAATGTCTAGAACATTGGAGAATAAAACTTTCAGGTTCCATTAATTTTTAAATTAATAGATGATGAAGGGAAACCATCTATCAGTTTTTATTTTTAAGACATATTTCTGAACTAAATCAGTTTGGTTTTCTATTGTTCTGCTTTTAAAAATAAAATCTTAACATTAAATGGGATTTAAGAACCTGTTGAACAGCAATTCTAACTATAGTATTATTATAGTTCATGCTTGCTGGGTTTGGGTCTGAAATTACCCTGACCTAGAATCCTGTGAAGTTTTACTTTTATTTTATATTTAATTCCTGAAGTCAGCTGATATTTTAGACTTATTTCTTTTCTATAAAAGCAGAATGTGATGAAAAACATCATTAGTGTTTAATGTTACTTTGTCTTTGGGTAACACAGAGTTTTATAGTGACATCCTGTTTTGTGAAATTATCTGATTTATTATAAAAGTATTGGAAAATATAAAGTATTTTGGGCATTTTGAATTTAGTTTAAGCTCAGAACAATGGAAGAGTGTACTTTTAAATGCCTAGCTATCACTGCTGTTCGAGGACTTAATAAATTCATGGCTAATTGGATTCAGTAATTTAAATTGCATTTTCTAATACCAGAAAAATGACTCCACTAAGAAAACTAAAATGAGTGGACTTGTATCTGAGCCTGAGGAGCCTGTATTCTTTGTAATATCTGCTTTTACCAGAGGCAGTGTGTCCGTTTAGGAGGAACATAATTTAACTGTGGGATACATGTAAACTTAATATAATTATATATGTTTAAAATGTGCTCTGTTGGCCCTGGCTGGTGGCACAGTGGATAAAGCATCAACCTGTGAGCCCAAAGGTTGCTGGTTCGATTCCCAGCCAGGGCACATAACTAGGTTGCTGGCCAGGTCTCCAGCTAGATCCATTGCTGGAAGCAGGTGAGAAAGGCAACCATACACTGATGTCTCATTTACTCTCTGCCTCTGTCCCTTCCCCTCTCTCTAAAAATAATAAAATAAAAATCTTAAAGAAAAAAAGTGCTCTACTGTATTTAAAGGGAGCTGAATAATTTTTATTGTTAAAATATTCACATGGTATTGATAACAGCATTATCAATTTTAGATTATTACTATAGACAAGAACAAGACAATGTCTTTTATCATTTTCTAAGATGTTTATTTTAAATAGAGTTAATTTTTCTTGTAGAGATATACATATAATTTTGTGCTAACATAAATATTTAAAGCATATTGTTTGGTAATGCATATCTGTCTACTTTGCAAGACTATGAGCAATATAATGTCAGACATGATGTTCTATTTGTTTTTGTGTCCAGGATGATATTCAAAATAGTTAACAATAATATGGCATGTGTACTGGCCCATCAGAACTAAGCATGGGCTTAGGTACTGGGTCAGGAGCCTGGAATACTACCGCTATGTATCTGGTATTAATCCTTTAGTTGTTGAACCATGAGGAGGTCTGAATTCCAGGGGACTGTACAAGGTGGATGAGTAGGGTACCTAGGCAGGATTTTAACAAATGGCATGGGCATAATTCCCACACTGGCTAAACATCAGCTTCAGTGCTTAGCATAGTGTCTGAATCATAGTAATATTCAATAACTTTGTGTTGAACAAAGACTAATAAATATATTCCACACTCATCAATTAAAGTTAAGATAAGCCAGTTTGAGAGTATTCTTGGTAAGAACAGAATTACAGTCAGGTTTGAAAATATTGCTATAGATACTCAACAAAGGAAATAGCACACAGTACATATATGCGCAGAGATATATAAACATTCTATTGAAAATTAGATGTGCATATAGAGAAAAAGAATGATTCTATACCAATGATACCAATATCCTTTATTTTTATAGTGTGGGGTCTAGCTAAATGCATTCAGCCAGAAAAACATCTCTAAAACTGGGTGTGTTGTAGATGGCTGAAAGTGTCTGGTATTTTGTACCCTAATTTACTTTTTGCTAAGACCCAGGAAAAAGAAGCAAATTGTCCTTGTTAATACTCAGCCAAAATGAATCTCCAAAAGGTGAAAATTCCTAATACTTTAGGTTAGAGGCAGAAGAGGAATAGCTGACAAACAGAAATAGTAAAGAATAACCATGAGCTAATAAGCAACAGAAAATTAATGTCTTTATTTTTATATTTTATCTTCACCCAAGGACATTCTTTTTCATTGCTTTTAGAGTGAGAGGGCAAGGGGAGAGAGAGGGAGAGAGAGGGAGAGAGAGGGAGAGAGAGGGAGAGAGAGGGAGAGAGAGAGTTGGAGAGACATCAATTGGTTGCCTTCTCATGGACTCTCCAAATAGGGATTGAACCTGCAATCCAGGTATATGCCCTGACCAGGGATTGAACTTGTGACCTTTTTGGTCAACGGGATGATGCTCCAATCAACTGAGCCACACTGGCCAGGATAAAAATGAACATTTTTAAGTAATATTAAAGGGAGGAATATAACATGTTAAACTACTCTGATTTTGGTAAAAAGGACCCCAACTTTATTAAAAAGGAAAGGCTTTCTAAGAGTCAACCACTTGGGTTGCATAAAGTCATTTAGACAACACTTAGAAATTAAAGAATATCTTGGAAAGGAATTATCAGTGTCAATAATAATTATAGCCGCTGAACCCAAAGGTTGCTGGTTTAATTGCCCAGTCAGGGCATATAACCAGGTTGCAAGCCAGGTCTCCAACCAGGTCCTTAGCTGGAGGCAGGTGAAAGGCAACCATACATTGATGTTTCCCTCCCTTTCTTTCCTCCTTCCCTGCCCTTCTTTCTAAAAATAAATAATATCTTTAAAAAATAATAATGGTTATAGTGCATGCATGAATACAAGGTCTCCATTTTCATGGTAGACTCAATGTGTTGTACATGCTCTAGGTGTCTTCTGAGGAGACAGCATCACAGAAAAGTCTCAGAGACAGGCCCAGTCTTGCAAAAGGCACCCACTTACCAAAGCCTTAACAAGAAGTTTGAGATGTATACATCTAATCTTGTACATTTTCCTTCCACACTTGATACTTTCAGCTCAACCAACTGCCTGCTCTTCCAAAGCTCTATACTCTGTATTTCTGCTGAGAACCTTCTTTCTATCTAGAACCTCCTTCTCCACTGTTCCCTGTCCTTTGATCCCCTGTTTATTCACACTTTTGCGAGGGAAGCACTCCTGCTCTCCCCAGGTGAAATGTGTCCCAGCCAAAAATACAAACTGTGCTCTACTTCATGTTGCACCTATCTGACCTCCTTAACTTAGAAAGGCCCTGAGGCCAGATTCTCTTTCCTCAAGTCTGGATCCTTCATTCCGCTTCAGAGTGGTTACACATAAAAGATTCTTGACCAGTTTGACTATTTTTACTATTCAGAGTGGAAGGGAAAACAGCGTGAAGCTAGGTGTTTCTAAAGGTTTCCACAACATGTGCAAAATGAGGATTTCTAAATTTCATGTATTTCTGCCCCAGGGGGAGGTGCTCTATTTCTCATAGAAACTCATTGGAATAAACAGTGCTCCATGACTTCCAGCCATGCAGGACACTCGTTTCGCAGCCCTGTTGCCACTCTCAGGCTGTGACATTCAATAAATCACCTGCTGTCTATAGAATTGTGTTTTGTTTTGTTTTTTTTAAGAATAATACCTTGGTTCCTTCCTTTGAATGATTTATGTTATCATTAATAATCACTGGCCATGTTTTTAAAAGCACTTCTATAAGAGGCTTTGATCCAGAAATGAATAAATTCAAGGCTGCTTCTACAGCTGACCCACTTTTCAGTGACCCATCCCACTCTTTCATAGACTATACAAATGACTGTTTCATACACTAGATAATAATATAAAAGCTGATATTAAAGAAGATATTACTGTTATATATGTGATGGTTATGATTCCCAAAATAGTAGTTCTTAACCAGATTTGTTATCCTCTTTGTTGTCTTTAAAAATCTCATTTGTGCTTTTTTCAAAATCAAAATTAAATTACAACAAAAACTTAGTGATGGACTTAAAATATTCAAATAGATTATATCTCAAGTATGTAATTTTTTATACTTGCATGTAATTTAATTTGACAAATTAACAGCAGTTTTGATGTTTGAAAAGCACTAGTCAATGAATGCTAATCTTTTAAATCATAGATTTGTAAATAAATGTAGTCAAGGTATTCAAATAAGCCTAGCTGCTTGTGGCATTTTAAAAAATCCTTATAAATAAGAAAAATAAAGTACAAGCAAGAGTAATTTGTAGGAAAATGACCATGTATTAAAATAATAACATAGAGTCTACATTCATGCATGCATGTGCCATCAAGGCTAATCTTAACACAATACTCTACCCAGCAATTCTATCTATACAAAAACACATTGTATTTTAAAATCTAGAAATTCAGAAATGATGAGTGTCATCACAAGCAGCCGTGAAAATGTCTGTACTTCAAAACTTTGCCAAGACAAGAAGGCCCATATTGTCATAAACAATCTATCTGGCTTCATCACCTGTTGATAAACATTTCCCATCAATTCTTTTAAAAACATACTACTGACATACTTCCAGGTAATAAAAGATAGCCTAAAATAACAATTTTTAACCCTCTTTGAGGGTTAAAATTCTTTGAGGTCTTCTTTCATAATAAAGCAGACTTGTAAAATTCATGACGATTCATATCATTGGAAATTTTATTTTAGCTGCAGCTTTTAATAAATAAAGCTGCATGTTAAGGAAATTTGGTCTTTTCAAATGCATTTATACCAAACATCACATTTTTTTTTGCAAAAAAAAAAAAAGGCTGCTGACCAAATTAGCAGGTCTGTCTGAAAGCTTATTCACAGCAGTGTTTTATCAAGTAACATTTAAAAAAATTTGACTTAACTTTTAAAGATTGCATCCGTGTTTCCACCTCCACCTTCCCACTAGTTATCAGTAAACTACTAATCTATATGCTCCTGGAGCCCCAGATCACCAGACTCCATTTGTCAATCAATTTACCTACTTTGTATTAAGCACAGGCTTTGTGGCCAGTGTTTACCATGTTGAGGAATATTTACTGAATTAAATAAGCAAAGTTGTCCAAGTGATAATAACCTTGTGTCCTGAGCATTAATATTGACTCATCATACCCCCAAAACATATTTTAATAAATGACCTTTTTCCTTGAGGAAAACAGAACATAATATAAATGTAATATAAAATATAGAAAATTCTCTCATGTTTATTATAGGAAAGCATCTGTAGAGCTCTTCTCTAGGAAAGAGGGAGTAAAGCATGTGCACTTTCTTCTCTTCTCCAGAGGGCTTCTGCCGATAATCCCATCATTAGCTGATGGCATATAGTTGTTTAGTATATCAATACATTGGAGAAAATTTAAGAGATGCAGAGCTTGAAATCACTATTTTCTAAAGTGTGGCCAATTTACTCTTTGTTTCACCATGTTCAAGATACATAGACATGGGCTCATAAATTGGCTATAGCTGGTAGCATGTTGCATTGTGAAAAGAGCCATGCTTGGGGTTTAGTGAGTAAAGTATCTCCCAACTTGTTTCTCCAGGGTGCTCACTACACTGGTGATCCTTGTAATGAATAATTGCTAAGGTAGTGAATAAATAGTAATGTTCCTTCCTTATACAAGTTATCATTGCACTGCCACCTATATGCCTTATTTGAGTTAGAAGCAGTTTCATGTGAGATTCAGCTTCCATCCAGACAAAATTATTTCAGCCATATTTTATATTTACTCTACTCTCTCCTGGAAGTAAGAAAAGGCCCCCTTGAGCTGCCTTCCACAATAGCCCCGCCATTCATCCTCAGCCTTCAATCCCCCACCCACCTCAGTGCTCTAAACCTCATACCCAGATGCTGGCGGCTCAAGACTGCCCTTCAGAGAGTTGAAACTAGAGACCCTGTCATTCTGTACAAAGTCATATTCATTCACAATGGGGACCTGGGGTTTCATATGAGTGAGGACAAATTGAAAGGCAATATACAATCAAATTGCTAATGATGTCGGATCCCCTTTTTCTAGAATTTTTATAAATAAAGTATAACTAACTATTTTGGCAAATATCCCTAAGTAAATTATTCAAGGCAAGAGAAAACAAGTATATTTTGTAGGATTTCTGTACAGGGAGGAAGTAAAGCTGTGTAAGACACATTTCTAATGTTTAAATAAAATCCACTCCAAAGGAGGTATTTCTCTCTAAGATCATAGTTTTAGTCATCAATAAATAAGTAATAACACACATCCCCAGAATACAGCTCCAGCACTCACAGCTTAAAGTCTCCCAGGAAATACATCCTCCAAGGAAGAGAGGTAAAAATATCAGAGAGAAACTGGCAATATCTCCCTGGGATCTACAAGATGCCTAAAAGTGAATGTCATTTTCTCACCAATAATCTGCACTTTAATCTTACATGAAACAATTTTTCACACAAAAGTCTCTGTTCCCTTGTATTTGAAAAAGAAAAAGAATTAGAAATAGGCCCAATTTCTTTTAGAAAAGTAGGTTTCTTCAGGTTTCGATTGGCCTTTCTCATGACCCCCTATACAAGAAGACAGATAATAAATATAATGATTTATACTGAAAAGAGAGCAGTGAGGATAATGGCCCAAACAGTGCTGTCTTTTATTATGTTACCATAGTAAATAATAGCAGTACTGCTCACACTGTTATACTTAGGGTTGTAGCAGCAATTCCATTATAATTCCTGTTTTTCAGAAGTTTATAACGTGGTCTTAACAATATACCCCAGCCTGAAACTAGCCATTTTTTTAAAAGTAAAAGACTGGTTTTCCTTGATTGTCATGCTTTTATTGAATTATCAAATTGGAAAATTAAATAGGACTTTCACTATTTTTTCTAGCTATACTTTGCATGTGTATATTAAAAACCTATTCTGTAACACACACGCACACACACACACACACACACACACAGTGGTTTGCCTGTGTGTTCAACATTTGTATTTATAAAAATGGAGAGTATTCAATGCATTCATTGTTTCTTAATTGGGATGCCCACTATAATAAGTTACTACAAAATGTCTATAAAGGCATATGTTAAAAAGTTTTCATGTACATTTGTTAATTCTATTAATAATAGGATATTTGTTTGATTAAGGTACATAGTTTCACTTGAAGATAGAAACACAATTCTACTAAGGTTTAGGCAATCCAATACAAGAAAAGACATTAACAAAAAGGAAGTCTAATATGTCAGTAAGCTAGAGTGAAAATGGGCAACTTTTCATTGTATCAGTTTTGTACTGCTAATATGAGGAGAGAGATGATATTTAAATTCTAAATTTTTACTATCCAAATAACTCACTCAATGGAAGATGAATTTATTTTTAGTAAAAAAAAAAATTGTTTGGTAGCAAAAAGGGAACTAGAAACATAGAAAATTAAAAACAGTGCATAGCCTATGTCCCACGAAGCTTAAAACTTGCAATTTGGCATTGATGTTAATTCTGCTGACTTAGAAAAACAGTAAGAATCTTTTGGTTAAAAAAAAAAAAAAAACAACTTTTCATGAGCAAATTATTAGGAGGAAAAAATCTGATTCCATAGCCCTTGTTCAGACCTAAGAAAACAAAGATCTAAATCCACATAGTTCCCTATTGAAAAGAAGGGATCTCTTTACTTTTGATTAGGAGCTACCATGAAGATTCTGTCTTACTCCACCTCCCCAGTGCCTAGAAAACATAATTTTACCTTATCAATGAATAAAAAATGGAACCTTTGCTTTTATAGCAGATTGTCCAAGACTTAATTTGCAGATATTAACAACTCTTGCTTCGTTTTCTATGTCAAACAAACAAAATAAAGACACTTTCAATTTTAAATAATACTTTGATATATTTTAAGTTGAAAGAAATTGGTTAAGTTTACCTTCTTTTAATTCCAAACTCAAGAGGTCACTAACAATGGAGCAGAAATAATTAGCTTGGAAAGAGTAAAATAAAAAACAAATCTGTTATAATGGCAATATTTTTTTAGCTATTGTTTAGAGTCAAACTCATCATATGAGAGCCTGGATTGTAAGAACTATAAATATAGGTAACAATGATAATTCATATAGAGCTCTACCAGAAGATGTAAATAAAGGAAACCAACGTCTACTAACGATTCTGTTCAGAGAGTGATCCAGAGAAATGAAAAAGACAATGGAGGGAAAGTAAGCAATCTGGTGTCTACAATAGCTAGATTGGAACTATGCAAGCCAAGTATTTGAAAGTATAAATTTTAACTCTCATATTGTGAGATTGTTTTATATAAAACTATAGTGTACCAAAACATGAAAGTGGGCTGGTATTCAACAATAAGAAAAAGACACATAAAATAATCTATTTTGTATATCTGAAGTCTCAGTCACTTAACTTTGTCCTTTGCAACTATCCAAACCCACTGGGATCACCAGTAGTGGGAAACCATCTGGAGCACTTTGCCTACATTCATGGTACCAAGACCAGGGCATGCAAAATAACTTAATGGGTCTGAGAAGTAAACTCAGGTGTGCTCCCAAATGTGGTTTTCAGTTGGGAGTAAAAAGGAAATTAAAATAACTGCAGTTAAGCCCTGACCATTGTGATTCAGTAGGTTGACAACCTCATAAAAAGCAAAAGATCTCCGGTTTGATTCCTGATCAAGGCACATGCCTGGCTTGGGGGTTCCTTCAAAGAGTATGTTTCCTTCTCACATCAATGTTTCTCTCCCTTTCTTTCTTCCTCCCTTACTCTCTTTCTAAATATAAATAAATAAAAACTAGTTTGTAAAAACAGTTAAAACTAAAAAGCCAAAGCGGAGAAGGGCTAGAAAGGTGTTCATTTTTCCAACAGGCATCAAAGAGTTGCAGGTGATTATCAGAACAAACTCTGCAAGCAGACTGCCTTCTGAGATCTTCTATTATTTCACATTACCTCTTTGATTTTTGTTTGTTATCGGGCACTTGAGAATTAACAAAAATGAAGCTTTGTCATCTACAAAAGTTTGGGTGTAAAATGAGAAATGATGAAATAACGGGAGGCTCCTGGAGGACCAGACAGCATCACTCTTCCCCCGCCCACTCTGAAGGGCCTACATAGGGTGGCTGCTGAACAATGGACTCCTGGCTCAGCTGATGCAACCTCGAACAATAAGGATGCAAAGGCTGCCTTTTCAAGGGAAAATGCTCAGTTGCCAACTTATCTCCATAAATAAGAATCTAATATTTTCCACTTAAGCCTGTGAAATTTTCACCATGGGTACTCACATGATGATGCTCATCACACTCTTCACCAAAAGATATTATTTGCTTTAAGAATATCTTTGTGCAGAATAACCAATGTTGGTTATGAATATGTTTCTGTTATTTCTTTGATTCTATCACACGGTATTGTATTCTTTAGGCAACACTGAAAAAGTGCACACCATCTAGAAATGACCATTAAGACAGCTTAATTACCATCAATTGTGTAAAGAAATAACAGCTATTTATTATACAATACCCAGGCACATGAATGTGTTTCCTTGTTCAGTTTGTGTTGATTTACATGCTCATTATAGGTGAAGGCTATTGATCAAGTACTCTTGCAAATGGCCTCAAAACAGAAAGAATTCCCCTTTGCTTTTTCACTACCACAAATTTCAACATGAACTATTTTGCCAGTATGCCACAAACACCAATAGTATAACATAAACCATGGAACAATTCCAGGATGTGTTGACATATTTTATGAATGTTTTGGGATGGCAGATTGGAGGTGTACATCTGTGGGGGTTGGCCAGTCATCCCACTGCCGTCTGTGTATCTGTATGCTTAAATGAATTAGCTAATATAAAAACAGTGCATAAACAAGTTTAATGTCAGAGAATTTCATTTGTATGGTACAGAATATTCAGATCTGAGTAAAGAAGTGGAGAATTATGTTCAGTTGCTATTACTTGAGAGTAAGTAATGTATAAAACTGAAAAGCTGCTGCACCCAAAAGAAAGGCCTTCTGTGTGGTGCTTGGCTGTTTTCCACTTTCTCCCTTTTATTATATCATCCTGTTTTCCTGGCAGTGATGTTTCTGCAACCTAGGATAGAGAACAGGGGACTGGAGAAACCATCTTACACCTCGAGGTCATTTCATGACTACTAAATCCCTTTCTTCTTGAGGAAAGACAAAGCCATAATATGCAACCTTCAATCTTTAATTTTCATTGCTGAATTACTCCTCTTTATACAATACTTAACAAGAGAGGACCCCCCTGGTAGCTAATCTAAGAAAAGAATCATTTAACATGAGGACATCCTTGCCCTATTCTTTACATACATATAAAAACCCCTCAGTGATAAACCCTGGCTACAAGGCTTTATGACAACAGCTTACAATTGAATTCTGTTCTTCACCCTTGTATTTAATTCCTTCATGACACCTCTTACTGGTTAAATGGGGTAAATGATTTTGTCTGGTATATTGGCTGACTTCAACTTTCATTATGTCTTCTCCTAATTCTTAAATATTATTTTGCTTGTCATTATTTCTCTATGGGTTCATTATCTGCCAAACAATTCTCATGTGTGAATGTGTGTGTGTGTGTGTGTGTGTGTGTGTGTGTGTTACACATAAACAAAGTGAAGCAACAAATGATCCCTTAGGGGAAACAATACATATGCATAGACAATAGGTATAATTGATGTTAATTTCAATGGTGGGATTTTTTAAGTTAGACAAGAAACAATAAAACTTTTTATTTTTAGCTAACAGTTTGTGGGCTAATTTAGTCCTTGAAATCTTTCCAAGCATGATAGCTTAAATTTGTCCCAGATGGACTTTCTCTTCTGTTCCAATTGCTCGATAGCAACCTAACAGCCATTTATAACAAAGTCTGCAAAAATGGGCTGGCGCTTCTAGTCTTCCAAATACATCAGTCTGTTTGTAAGGAGAGAGTGCCCCCATAAATCACTGTGAATTAAAGAGGAATGCACACGTCCCAATCAAAACATCAGGAAGAAACCGTTGCCCAATAGATAAGAACACAAACAAGTACAAAGCATCACTTGAGTTTTTATAGAAGGCCCGTATTTTTGGAAGGCAACCAGGGCTGTTTCACATGCTGTACTTTTTCTAATCTGACTGACTCACAGTCTTGTGATACCAAGATAAGCTAGGTAGGCAAATTTTTATAGAGTTGCAATTACTGAAATTGTCATTACGCTGCTCACTGTAAAATAAATATAGATAGAAGTGAAATTATGCACAGGCTAGAAGTAGAAAGTGTTTTGCTTCTGTTTGCTAAATTAATCTCTTCCTAAATGGCTGCAGGCCAGGTAGGTTAGCATTTGTGGTTTCAAAGGTTTTCAGCGCTTGCAATGAGCCATGAAATTACTGCATGCTGCTGAAAATGGCAGCTGATGAAAGGAAAAGAGTGAATCCCAAAGGCAGAAAGACAGGAGGAAGCAAAATTACAGGCAGAAAGTCTGATTTTTGATGTTGCTCATTGTGAAATGTACACCCAAACTTTTAATAAAACATAAAACATTAATAAACCTGCTAACAATTCCTTACAATTTCTTTTGAAGTCTGAGTATAATTTCTGAATACTTATTAAAACAGGCAATGATTCAGAGGGGGCTAAGCAGTTTTCTATCTGTGGTATGTGCTATGCTGGTAGATACCCTCCTTGTGACTTTTGAAATAAAGATTTTTATTGATGTTTTTAATTGAATCATACAAAAGGACTGATTTTCAGTTAATAAAAGTACCAGAACCTTTTAGGTTCTGTTAGGATTAGCTAGTTTTAGTTTTGATACTGTCATCAGTATAAACTATAATCAGAGGTGCTGTCCTGTTTTAAGTCACCCAAATTTTCTCAAAATAGGGTGATGCTTGAGTCTTCATGCAGAGGTTTGAAAACTCCAGGCCAGGGTGCTGCACCTTACCAGTCTCAACCCTATTCTTTGGGAGAATAGGAATCAGCTGGATTTGATAAATCCACAAAGGCTACACCTTGCCCTCTATAGACGGACAGGTTATCATGCAAAAGAGTAAACATTCTCCCAAACTCTAGGCTTTACCTCTTGAAAGCCAATTTCAAATGGAAGGTTGTAACTGTCCTTAACTGTATTTATAAAGGTTTCTCCCATCTTGTAATGAAACCCAATCTTTAAAAGTTTCATGGATTTCATAGCCAGGGGAAGGTCCTGAAAAATTAAATGACCATCATTTAGAAATCCAAGTTTATGGATATCTCATAGGCCCACTCTCTGTGCAACTGGAGTTCATCCATAATAAAATAATCATAACACTGCTAAGGAATACAAAATAATTACACATTCTTAGGGATTCTGAGCACTTATACTTGCTTGATTTTATAGATTAATTACTGAGAATACAGGGGATTGGAAAAGTCTTTGGATTACATTCCTTTATAGAAGGCATCAATAATCTAATGATTACTATGCATGCTTGGTCAAATAGTTACTATCACCAAATTACCGGAATTTTTTTTCCCTTCCAGCAAAGAATTAATCTGAACTGCAAATTGAGTTTAGTTATAAGGAAGAGATGCTTCAATCTTAGCCCCCAAATCTTCAACAAAGAGGGGAGCAACCAAGTAACAAAACAGCCCAGAAAGTACTCATTTATTCATGAGGTATTTATAAATAAAACCCTCACAAGGGAAATAACTAACTACAATCTGATCATTTGTGCATTCATTTTAAGTGGCCATGAAAAATATCTCCTTCCTATATTCATGGTGTACTCCCAGTTTTTTTTTAAGTAGTTACAGGTATATGATTTTAAGCAGAGGTGGTTTACTAAAAAGTACACTCAATTTCAAGCGGGAAAACAGAGGTTTGCCATTTAATATCCATGTGACCATGTGGCAAAGAGCACTCACTACTTTCTTAATGCTGATTTTTGTGGGGTGGGGACATCTAAATCATGATAGAAACATCTACCCAATAAGAATTAAATGAGTACACTTTCCACTTTGTAAACTAGAAACTTACACAATAGTGAGAGATTATTTGAAAATGAATGTTTGAGACATTGTTAGTTTTCAAATAAGATTGATGAGGAAGGCAACGAAGAAGTCTGGAAAATTAATCAAGCTGAGGAGATAGACTAAGTGGCTATGTGTAACGTAGCCCCTGGAGGGGAAAATCTGACACCCCGTCACAGGCCTGCACTGATTCCTCACCTCGGGAATAGATGATTTTCTTTTCTTCCTTTTTCTTATTTCCACCCCACCGAATTTTTAATTGAGCTGCAATTTTCAAGCAATTCAAATCAAGTATCATAAATGATGTTTGCCCCAATCTGTGTCAGCACCAAAGCTTCAGTGACAAAGGATGGAAGGAAGGGAAGAATGAGAGAGAGAGAGAGAGAGAGAGAGAGAGAGAGAGAGAGAGAGAGAGTAGAGACCATGTCTTCTCTTTGCTCAAGCCAATTTGAAACACTTTTCACAGCATCACATTCATGTACAAATCAGAAAAGTTGTTGACCCTAGAAAAATAGGATATAAATTTTACCATCTAGTTCAATTTAGTCACAGTCATACCTGCCATCAAGTTTGGTCAAAAGTCAAGTTGTAAATTCAAAAGGAATGGAACTAGAGGAGGCTAATCTAACTGATGTTGGTGGAAGATGTTTGAAAACACAGCCAATTCCCATTAATGTTTCTTTTGTCATTGCTATTGTTTGTAGGGATTCAACAGAATTCTATTTTAAGTAAAAAAAAAAAAAAAAGTTACAACAAACCTTTAATATCTAACTAATATTGAAAACATTTTCCTCAATAACATTAGAACTAGTCTAGTGACTAGGATGTTAAAATGTCCACAAATAATCCATACATGTTTTATAAAATACTATGTAAGTGTGAATAGTATTTGAACCTGCTTTTGAAAAATTGGGATCTAAATGTTAATTCAACAAATGTTTGTTGAGTGTCTAGTATGTTCTAGGTCTGCTGTAAACACTAATAAGCAAACACAGACAAATCCATGCTCTGCTGGAGCATAACTTCTAATGAGCCTAGGTACACAACAGGGACTGTAAATCCATTTCACTTGGATTATCTCTGCACACTAATTCGAGATGCGTTAGGGCACTAGGTTAAAAAGAACTGTGACCGTCACGTGTAAGTTCACGAGGAAAGATGGGGGCTGTGCAGAGCGATGTGTGCCAGGAGAGTGGAAGAGAGGAATACGGGGGAGCACGCCTCATTGCTGCCGCCCTGCGGTCCAGCGTGGCCGTGGGCAACAGGCACCCAACTCTGAAGCGTCTTATGGAAAAGGCTGGTGCTACTGCTCTATCACCTTGTAGTTTGCCATTCTTTGTGAGGTGAAATAAGATAAAAGAACCTTCTAGTTACATTCTTCAGGCCCTAGAGTAGGCATGTGAGTTTTCACAAAAGATTAACCTTTTCTCTCTCTTTGGGTGGTTTCCAAAACATTAAAACTGCTCAGTAACACAAAATATTGGCCTTTCATGGTCTTCCCAGGTTATGCCAAGTTCAAACTTTCTGTTATCTTATAATAACATTGGACTATATTAATGCTACTAATAATTTAGATCTAATTATCAAATATTAGAAATACAGAGGACAGATGAAGAATACTTTTATTAGTACCACACAAAAAAAAAGTTAGAAAAAATTTTAAGTGGATAAAAATACCATCTTCACAGAATTTAAAATCTCACTCAAACTTTTATATTTTAAACAGACCAAAAATAGTGATAGAACACACACACAAAAAAATCAGGATTTTCTTATATGTATGTTACCTCAAGGTAATCAAAGGAATATGAGGGAAATTTTCTCTTTATAAAAAGTAAATTAGCCCTGGCTGGTGTGGCTCAGTGGCCTGCAAACCAAAAGGTCTCCAGTTTGATGCCCAGTCAAGGCACATTCTTGGGTTGTGGGCCAGGTCCCCGGTTGAGGGTACATGAGAAGCAACCACACACTGATGCTTCTCTCCCTTTGAAAAAAAAAGTCAATTAATCATTAAAAAAGAAATTATGAAATAAAAATATAATAAAATTTTAAAATAAGCTAACTAAATATATAAGTCAAGTAAAAGTAAAAATATCACTGTTTTGTTACTCCTGATGAAATACTGGCATCATGCAGGACCTGATGGGAAAACTTATCACCATTTTACTTGAAAAAGAAACAAACCTGATCAAGCATTTCTATCTAATTACAAAATTTTAGGAACTAGAGGACACAGGAACATTTTAAGAAACTATAGAAATGATCCCTGAAAGTGTAGTCTTGGAACATTTTAAATTAGATCACAGAGATGCAATCAACAAAATCAGATTGTGTGATTGAAATAAAAACATAATCAAAATATGTAACTTGCATAAGAATTAACAGATGGATCAATGGAATAGAATAAACTGCCTCAAAATAAGCCTTAGTGTGTAGAAGAATTTAATATTTGATAAAGGTGTAAAAATAATGGGAGAAGGAAATAAATAATTCAATAAAGATGTTAAGAAAATCGACTACTCAGAAAAATAAAATCCATGTGATATGAAGTTAGATGTGTTTTATGGTCTGCATATCCCCCATATAAGGGAAGCTACTTTTTGTACAAGCAACTGTGTCTACAGTTATCCTCTGTGCTATGTGATCACTTTTCCCTTGGCCATCATTTGTGAATCAGAATATATGATTTATGAGATACATATTTTTCTATAGTCTGGAGTGCATCATTAGGTTCAAAAATATGAACTTGACTATCAGAGAACCCTCTCAGGAATATAAAACTGAGGAACTGAAGATTTTTGGCAGTGTGCAGAGGGGCATAAAGAATTTCTAGAAAGATATGATTGAATATTTATGTCTTATAATATTGTCAGGGCCAGAGTAATGTCTAAAATTCTCTTATGGATTAATAAATAAAAACTAAAATTATTAAGCACTAGGTATACTACAAACATTTCATTAAATACACAAATGACAATCTTATGAAAGAATAATGGTTAAGTATCACTAATACCAATAGAAATAGAGATAAAAACAATAATGAGATAATAACTCTACTATTAGGTTGAAAAGATAAAAATCAACCTTTGAATTGTGTTGAGCTAGGCCTTGGCTTGTCTACTTTTGGTGGTAGTATAAGTGGTTAAAAATTAATCAATAACTAGATTTCCTGAAAGAAATTTGAGTGCAATCTATCAAGAGCCTTAAAATAAAGTAAATATTCTTATGTACTTTTTGATCCAGAAATGTCACATCCAGGGTTCTGTACTAATGAAATAATGAGAAATATCTGCCAAAATGTACATAGAGTGTCTGCATCACTGTAGTAGTAAAAAACTGAGAATTGAAAGAACGTTAAATAAGTATACTTAACAGTAATAATACAATTGATCACCAACATATAAGAGTATTTTATATGTCAGAAACTCTTACTATGTATCCTGACTTACCTCACAACAGCCCCTGGAGGTGCAGACAACTATTACCTCTTTTCTCCAAATGAGTGAGCCGAGACACAGAGAGGTCAAGACAGCTGGTAAATTGCTTAGTGGGAACATGAACGTGAGCAGCCCAGCTCCGCAGTTGGCACCGTAACAGCGTTGCTGAGTGTTTTACTATGCCAGATGCAGCACTAACATTTTACACTGCATTATTTAATACCAAGCAAAAAAAAATCCTGTTGATATTGCCATTATGAACATCAGAATGCCAAAGCAAAGAGAATCAGTAACTAATTCAGCAAGGAAGAAAGAACAGAAAGTGACAGTTTCCAAGGAGAGGTAATAATGCATGTACAAATGGTCATGTTTTCACATACATTACCTGAGTAGAATACAAAATTGTAGGGCCTGCAGAAACTAATTTCATCATTGTAGGGAATTAAAAGTGATTCAAACTTTTTGGAGTTTGATGCTATTTCTCAAAATTATGAACACACAGAACCATTAGTCAGCAATCCCACTTCACATGTAATCCTATTAAAATGTCAGCCCATGTACACCAAAGTATGTGTGCAATGCTATCTGGGTCAGCACTGTTTGTAAACAAATTATGGGAAACAGTTCAAATAGCAGTGCATTGGGGGCTGATTCCATGAATTATATCAATACAACTTAAGCCAAGCAATTGTGGGAATGAGTGAGGTTGATTAACATGTGCAGGTCTGGAGACAAAGCTGTTACCTGCTTTGTGAAAAGATGTGTTATAACCTCAGGATCACAAAATGCTAGGATCTTAATCACTGCATAACATTGATTCTTTAAAAGCATGATTTTTATCTTTTATTTCTATTTCTTTACTTTTCAATTATAGTTGGCATTCCATACATTAGCTGTGGGTATACATCATAGTGGTTAGAAACCTATATAACTTATGTAGTGATCCCCCCAATAGGTCTAGTATCCCCCTGACACCATGCATATCGATTGCAATATTATTGATTATATTCCCTATGCTTGCTGTACTTTACATCCCTGTTGACTATTTTTTAACTGCAAAGTTGGACTTAATTCTTTCATCCTTTTCACCCAGCCCTCCAACTCTCCTTCCACCTGACAGCCCTCGGTTTGTTCTCTGTAGCTATGAATTTGTAAAGGCATGAATTTTAAAAGATATATAACATTGTGTCACATCACTACTTATTTAACTTTTGTCCTATTTTTTTGTCACATTCAGTTATTCTAAAGCTTTAAGAGAACTTTCTTTATACATAAATCTTTTAATCACTAATTTGGAAATACATAATTCTGATGTTCTCTTGCTTAATTACAAAATAATTGTGTTATTGATTAGGTCTCCCTAATATCCAGTTATCACAATAAAAGTAATTATTTTGGTAAGCACGAATCATTTGCAGATAAAAAATTTTGGTTGTATTCCAAATTTCAAATATTACAAACTTCTGATAATAATTTTACTGCAGAGAAAATCCTAACTTAATACTGGAAGATATGCCTACAGAAGTGCAGGAATCTTTCTATCTTATTCAGTATCTCCATTGTCTCTATTGTCAAGGACCATGTGTGCACAAAGTTGACAATCAATAAACACTGAAGGTGGAAAGGAAGGAAGGAAGGAAATCTGTATGGGAAAAATAATTTAAAATAATGACTCAGAAAATAGAGCTTACATTGCAGAGGAAGTTTATTCAGTTGCTGTGATGAAAAGAAAATACAACTGTTATGTTGGAAAAGGGCATAATCAGAATGTCTCAGGGAAATCCTTATTTGAAGGATGAAAGTGTGTACCAAAAGGGTCAGTTGCACATTGAATCTTTTTGATTCTGCCTGCACCATGATACTAACCACAGCCACATCATGTTTACCTGCCCTACCATCCATGTGACAAAGACTCTTCTCATCATGTATCCTCCAGAAAGAACCATTTCATATGAAGTTCATGCAAGAGGTTTTTTAAATTCTGACCTGACAACTGTATGGGCCTGCTGTGCCATTGTCATCTCTGATGGCTTCAATGTGGCTGAAGTCTGAAGGGTTATCTCCAAAGTCAACAGCAACAACCATGGAAGGATTTCTCTGCTATCTCATCTGTATCATTGGCCATGCCTCCTCCCCATCTGCTGACAGCACCATTCCTGAGTGTTCTCCCACATCAGATATCCTATTATCAGCCACATACATGCTCCATCAACAAGTATTTTCATATTCAAGACTAGTAGTCCCATAATCAGCTGAGCTAGTGGTAATGGCCAATCTCAGAATCCCGTTGAAGCAATTGCCTGGAATCTACTATACCATCTGTGAAGGTCTTTACAGTAGTTAGTCAGCAGATGGTCACCAGTTCACAGCTTGAAACTATGGCTTTCCATCCACCTTACAATCCAATCATTCACTGTAGTTTACAGTGAGCTAAATCATATTTCCTCAGTCGAGCTCTCCAAACTCATTCTAACCAGGTTTCCCTAATTCAATCCATGTGGTCCACTGTTTCACTCCTGAAGAGCTCTTTCCTTCCTTTAGCGTTCTCACACTGTGTGATTATCCCATCTAGAAAGTTCCATTCTTGGTTCTTTGCACAGCTGACGTTTCTCTACATTTCAATGTTTTCTCTCTTCTACAACCCTTCCTAAGACCCTCCCCCATCTAAGTAGGTTCCCCTTCCATTCCTAATCACAGAACTCAGTATGCAGCTTTCCTGTTGTCTGTCCAGGTTTATAGTTAACTATTTGCTGATTTGCCTATTTTATGTTTCACCACCCCAACTAGGCAATGAGTTTTCTGAGAGCAAACACTATGGCTCTTGTGCTCAATACCTTCCATCTTGCCTCCTACTGGGTCACTTTCAGTCTGTTCCATGTTTCCATGCCTGTCATTTTATTATTTTATTCATTAGATTCCTCTTACAGATGAGATCATATGGTATTTGTCTTTCACTGACTGGGTTATTTCACTTAGCATAGTGCACTTTAGTTCTATCCACCATCGAAAAAGGTAGGAGTTCCTCTTCCTATCTGCTACACAACATTCCATTGTGTAAATGTACTCTGTAATTTTTTTATCTATTCATTTACTGATGGGCGCTTAGGCTATTTCTAGCACCTGGCTATTATAAACAGAGCCCTATGAACATAAGGGTATGTAGGTTCTTTTGAATTGGTGACTTAGGATTCTTAGGGTATATTCCCAGAAGTCAAATCGCTGGGTCAAAAAGAAGTTCCATTTATTTTTTTAAGTAAATTCCATACTGTTTTCCACAGTGGCTGCACCAATCTGCATTCCCACCAACAGAGACTAAGGTTCCTTTTCCTCTCTATCCTGTGCCAGTACTTCTTGTTTGTTGATTTATTAAGGATAACCATTTTGATAGGTGTGAAGTAATAATTTGCACCTCTCTGATGGCCAGTGATGTTAAGCATCTTTTCATATGTCTATGGCTGACCTGTATGTCCGCCTTGGAGAAGTGCAATTTCTATTAAAACACCAATGGCATATTTTACAGATCTAGAACAAATATTGCAAAAATGTATATGAAACCAAAAAGACTCTGCATAGCATTAGCAATCTTGAGAAAAAAGAACAAAGTAGGAGGGATCATAATACCCAATATCAAACTATACTACAAGGCCACTATAATCAAAACAGTCTGGTACTGGGATAAGAATAGACACATAGATCAATGGAACAGACTAGAGAACCCAGAAATAAACCTAAATCTCTATTTGACAAAGGGTCATGAGCATAGAATGGAGTAAAGATAGCCTTTTCGACAAATGGTATTAGGAGAACTGAACTGGGACATGCAAAAAAAGAAAGAAAAAAAGGAGGGAGGATGAAAGAAAGAAAGAAAGAAAGAAAGAAACTAGACCACTAAATTACACCACACATCAGAATAAACTCAAAATGGATAAAACACTTAAGTATAAGTCATAACAGTATAAAAGTCCTAGAGGAAAACATCAGCAGGAAAATTTCAAATATCCCATGCAGAAATATTTTTTCTAGTATATCTCCTAAGGCAAGGGAAATTAAGGAAAAAACAAACGAATAGGACCATATCAAACTAAAAAGCTTCTGCACAGCTAAAGAAACCATTATCAAAATGAAAATGGTAATGACTATATGGGAGAACATATTTGCCAATCAAAACAGACAAGGGTTTGATCTCCAAAATATATTAAGAACTCATATGACTCAACACCAGGAAGATAGACAACCCAATGAAAAAATGCACAAGGAGCTGAATAGACACATCTCTAAGGAGAACATACATACCTGTTTTAATTTCCCTCAACAACGCAAAGATAAGTCTTTTATACTGTAGAAAAAAAATTAGACATTAAGACCTATCCTGAGAGATTGTTTAAAAAAAAGACAAATCAAGAACTGGGAAAGAGATCCTATATAGAGGCCTATAATCAGAAAGAATTTTGGCATGTGTTGACATACAGTCAGTCTACACTTGAAAAAATGCAAAAACAATTACACCTACTTTTTCTTCTTAGCTGACAGTTTCAGTCATCACAGATAAGAATAATACAATGTTTTATATTTCTAACAAATTGGAGTTCAGAAAGTTATTAATGGACAATGTGATCATTTGTCCACCTATTCAATTAATCATAATAATCATACTTTATGCAGTTATGCTTTTTTCTGGTTAGTTTCTAATTGCTAAAAATCTGCATTTAAAGGTTTGGAGCAATCTGTTTTATGATTACCATCTTCCAGATTTTCTGGAGCCATCACTTCCTAGATGTCCAAGTAGTCATCAAAATATTTAGTTGCTCACCACGCAAAGGATCAGAGACAACTCTTGAGGTAATATCATCTGATTTGTGGGTTCACACCTACTTCCTCCAATGCCTCCTGATCAAATGCTGGGACAATGTGCCAGCTCACAATTAATCAACTCCATTCTCCCTTTATTGAATATGTTCAAAGTGTCCATCTGTACTGGGAATCCTAAATGCATCTTCTCAAATAATGGAGAGGAAGTACACCTTCTTCTTTATTGATTCCTGGCCTAAAAGCAGTTTATACAGCAGAATATAAAGCAGGATATTGCTTTGAATGTGTTTTGGAAGCCAAGGCATTCTGATCATGTGGAGCCCAGCACCATACACACACAGCATAGCCAATGCTTCCTTAAAGAGCTTTCGAGCCACATAAGCCTTTGAGAAACTAGGTAGTGATGCTTCTGTGAATATTTGTTGGAACTCAGCCATTTTCTTAAGAATGGAATAGAACTATTTAGTGGCATGAAGACAATATGGTTTTCTGTAGTGTCTTTTTAGCCTTGTTTTAAAACCAGACACCAAAGATGGATTCCATCATGTCTTTTTAATATCTTTGTAATTCTTCCTAAAGTATTTTACAATGACAGTTGCTTTCACTGAACAAAGTTATTTGAGGAATATGCTAAGTTAGATTATTCCTTTGTGTTATCTTCATCTTCTATGATTTAAAATATGAACATGATTATCCTACTATTGTCTATGTATATGAACTTTGTTTTTGCTTGATCCATTCACCTTTTTCACCCAGTCCCTCAACCCCTCCCTTCTGACAGCTGTCAGTCTGTTTTCTGTATCTATGGGCCTATTTTATGTATTTATTTTGCTCATTAGATTCCACATGTAAGTAGGATCATATGTTATTTGTATTTCTCTGGCTGGCTTATTTCCACTAGTATAACACTATTTAGGTCCATCCATGTTGCTGCAAAATGTAAAATTTTCTTCTTTTTCATAGCCAAGTAGTGTTCCATTGTGTAAATGTACCATACCTTTACTTATTTACTGATGGGCACTTGGGCTACTATCAAATCTTGGTTATTATAAGTAATGCTCCCAGGAACATAGGGTGCACATATTTTTAAGAATCAATGTTTCAGTCATTCAACTCTGGACAATTGCCATTGTCTAGAGCCAATATTCAGACTAGCCACAAATCCTGAATCATTGGTTTCTCTCACCAATTTTATTTATTTATTTATTTTTAATATTTTATTCATAATTTTTGGAGAGAGGAGAAGGGAGGGCAGAAGAGAGGGAAAGAAACATCAATATATGGTTGCCTTTCATGTGCTTCCAGCTGGGGGCCAGCTGGACAGCTAGCTTGCTACCTGGGTATATGCCCTGACTAGGAATCAAACCAGTGGCCCTTAGGGTTTGCAGGCTGGCCCCTATCCAGTAAGTCACACCAGCCATGGTTCCTTTCACCAATTTTAGATTTGAATATAACAGCATATTGAGAGATATAGGATCTGGATTCTAAACAGCTGTCTATGGGATGTGTGTGTTGGGGGGATGACATATTCCAATGGATAAAATTTGACCATTGAAAAAGAAGGGGAGATGCAGATATTCAGACAAATAAAGCCTGTCTCCTTTGTCTCTCCCACTGACTGCTCTGAAGCAATTTCACCAGGCAGTTTGATCAGATATATGCTGTGTGGCCAAGTGAGTACCCCTTCCAAGAAGCAGTCTTTATCTTGTTTAGGTTTATTAGAAAGCAATGGCCAGTGAGGTAACATCACGGCATTGCTCCTCATCTTTAACTACTTCACTTTCCCTTTTTCACTTTGGAGATTGTGCCTCCTGGAATTGTACCCCCTAAATAAAGTATCACCTTTTAATTCTTGACTCTGGCTCTGTTTCCTAGAAATTTTTGGATAAGAGTATTTTTATTAATAGTGAAGTAGTACTGCCAATTTATACTCCCTTACCCAGATGTTAACAACTGATCAAGCCATCTTTGCTTTTAACTACAGTTAAGCTAGTCAAGGTAATAAAATTCCCATTATGGCATGAATCTAGTGTTTATTAAGGCATTGTAGCAGAGTATCACTCACATTAGAATCAAGACTAAAAACAAAACTTTATTTTCCTTCAAAATGTTCCTTTAAAGAGTCCAAAAATTCACTTTTCGTATATCCAACTATGCTATTCATCCCTTCTGCTCTCTTAAACATGTTTTTCATAGCCCTTTGCTAACTCCCACAGTTAAGTCCCAGCTTCTGCCAGAATAAAACACCCTGTCCCATCTCTGCCAGCTATCTCCCTCTCATCATTCAATCTGACTCTGAGGTAGGATCTATTCCAGAAAGCCCCCACTGCCTAATAGAAGAAATGATAAGAATTATGTAATCCAGTATCAATTTATACCTTTTATTTATACAATATACATATTGGTATGTACTTAATCCAGTGCTTTATGTCTTGATTCCAGTAAAATAGGGAACAATTTCTTGTAGTTTCTACAGAAGTTGCATGTACTGAGATACTTATTAAATAGCTTTCTTGATCATTACCACCCAAGCTACCTAGACCGTTAGAATATAGGGAAAAACAATGGCATCTCAGGAAAAAAAAAAAAAGGAGAGAGAGAAAGAGAGAGATTCTGATTAAAATTCAGTGCATGTAAGCTAAGTAATCTTAACTCTTCTATTGTTTATGACTTTGAAATATCTTTTCTATTAGATAAACTCCCAACAGACAGAGTAGAGATCAAGCACAGTCCAAGCTCTACCACTTATTGACTCCTTCCTGACAAAGGTTAAATTGCTCAACACTGTCAGCCTCAGTTTCCTCCTTCGAACATAGGTGGATACAGGTACATGCTTATGCACCTGTTTTGAGTCTTAAATGTAAAGCACTTGACACTCATTATTTGTGATAATAGTAGTAATAATAGCACTCAGAAATCTCCCAATTTCTTAATCATCACTTAAAACTAGTGACTTCATTTTGTAGCAATAGTCTAATAAATGTCCTATTCATCATTTGAATTTAGACTGCACTGTCCTTGAGTTGAAGGACTTAGAGCATGTTTATTTTGATGTGGTTTTTCAATTAAATTGATTTCATACTTAATAAATATGATAGTACTTGAAAGTGTAGGCTGTCTCTGCATCCAAGACTGGACTGAAATAGTCAACATTTCTGCCTAGGAACTAATTATTCTTACCAAATGTTGGACTTTGAGAGTCTGTAAAACTAAGTACAAAATACTGGACTTTAAGACTACCTGAAGAAATAATGCATTATTGTTCATTCCCAAATCAACCAGAAAGTTTTGTACAGAATCTGGCACATGCATAGATGATTAGAGAAAGAAAGAAGGAAAGAAAGAAGAAAAAAAAAGAGAAAGAATTTTTTTTAAAGTTTTAATGTTTTGCTTTTTTTTTTTTAAAGATTTTATTTCATTATTTTTAGAAAGAAGGGAAGGGA
Source organism: Noctilio leporinus (assembly GCA_004026585.1). Classification (NCBI taxonomy): domain Eukaryota; kingdom Metazoa; phylum Chordata; class Mammalia; order Chiroptera; family Noctilionidae; genus Noctilio; species Noctilio leporinus. The sequence continues at coordinate 34,516 of PVIW01001621.1, read as the reverse complement.
GAGAGACAGAGAGGAAGAGAGACATCAATGTATGGTTGCGTTTTACCTGCCTCCAGCCACAGACCTGACTGGAGACCTGGTCTGCAACCTGGTTATGTGCCCTGACTGGGGAATCGAACCTGTGACTTTTGGGTTCACAGGCTGGAGTCTTAACCACTGTGCTACCAGCCAGGGCAGAAAGAAGAATTTATAAAATCCCTTAAATGTAGTGGAAAACAGTTTTTGTTTAGATCAATTACTAGCTTGTAACATTTTCTTTGTAATTTAGAATATCTACCAACTATCTAAATCCCAAAGTCATTTTTGAAACAAACTCTAATAACACTAAAATGTCAGTCAAAAAAAAAAAAAAAAAAAAAGGACTGTCCCACAGACTCCTGGCTGAATGATACTGATCTTAACAAGTTTTACTCACTGATCATAGCTTTAGGTTCCATGAAAGGTAAAGAGTTGTGAAGCACTCCAAATTAACTCAAAACCTTCCCTTGGCTTCCACTCAGGAATGCAGAGAATGTAAACTTTGGCTCAGGTCTGAAGTCTTTCTTGACATGTACACCCCCACTCTTCCCCCTCAATTCATCACAACTCTGGCTTCCTCTTATCATTGCATGCATCATAAAGCATAAAACCTATTTGTTACATGTTCTGCAGGAACTGGAGGCCAGGAGCCCAAAAAAATTCCATTCCTTTCTCCCTAGTGCCTAGGACATATACAGGTTTATTTTGGGGTGAGGGGATGGGGAAGAAGATATTGACTTGGTCCCCAATAAATGTAGAACTATTGAAACAATAAGACTTGTGATCTATGACTAATTCCACCTGTTTCTTAATGAAAGCTCAGTTAGCCTACTTCAGGGTAGATCAGAATAGTAATAAAGCATGATTTCAACTGTTGAGCCCTTAAATTATATCCAGCTGTAATTTAATTATGTAAAGTGTATTAACACTTGAGAAACCATCTAAGAGATGAAGATTGTTGGAACTCAGTCTTTAAGATCTCCCCAAAGGAGCCCTGGCTGATGGCACAGTGGATAAGGCGCTGGCCTACAAACCCAAAGATCACTGGTTCTATTCACAGCCAGGGCACAAAACCAGGTTGCAAGCCAGGTCTCCAGCCAGGTCCATAGCTGGAGACAGGTGAAAGGCAACCATACATTGATGTCTCTCTTCCTCTATGCTTTTCCCTTCCCCTCTCTCTAAAAATAAATAAAATATACGGAAAAAAAAAAAAAAAGATCTTCCCAAAGGGAGTTCCAGCAAGATGGAGTAAGTGGAGCTACACCAATCTCCTCCTAGGTCGCATCTGGAATTACTTTTTTGAAGAAAAAGTCAGCTGGAATTACCAACATAACACCAGCTGGAAAGAAGTCTTATAACCACGGACAGAACAGAAAAGGCCGCTGCATCACAATGTGACTGGTAGAAATTGCAGAGATGCAAGAGGGCTGGCTGGGCCCCCACTGGAGGCAGCAGCCAAAGGGATGGAGCCTGGGGCTCCACCTGAGAAGGGTGGGACCTGGTCCCCCAGCTGGGTGTCCCAGCTACTGTAACACGGCAGAGAGCAGAGCAGCATCCAGCTGAGAAGGGTGGAAAACCATGGCATTTGCTGGCCAGAGAGAGCACTGGAGACAGAGAACTACTAGGGTGACCATAGTGACAATACATTAACACCCACCTACCATGGGCTCCAGCAGAGGGATGGCAGAGAGGACTTGAGACTCATGGGGAGAGTCTGTGGCAGTGGCTTGGAGGAGAGAAAAAGGGAGGCGTGTGGGGATCCTGGTGCTGACTCATCGCCCACACCTTGGGCAGGTTGCACTGTGCCCTGCGCCTTCCCTATGAGGGTTCTCATAGCCCCGCCCACTGGAAGCAATCTGCCCCGCCCAGCGGTGCCTGAACCTGGCACCTGATCACAATTCTTTGGCTTACATCTAAATAAATCTCTCTCTCCCTGCTCTGAGCATAGATACAATACTTGGCACCTGAAGAGGTATTTCTCACCCAGCAGTGCTTAGGCCTGGTGGCTGATCACAAACTTTCTGACTTACAGCTGGGTCAGTCAGTTAGCCCCACACAGTGGCAAGTGAGCCTAGTGGCTGATCGTGGATTCATTGGTTCACAATTGAGATGGTTTGTCCCACCCAGTGGCCCCTGGGCCTTGTAGCTGATCATAAACTCATTGGATTACAATTGTATCTTTCAGTCTAGCCCAGTGTCCCATTAGACTGGTAGCTGATCACATATTTATTGGATTACAATAGAATCTTTCAGTTGAGCCCAGAGCCACCTGAGCCTGGTGGCAGATCATAGATTCATTGATTTACATCTGAATCTGTCGCACCAAGCTGCACCTGAGCTGGTGGCTGATCCATTGGATTACAATTAAACCTCTCTGGCCCAGCAGGGCCTGAGTTTGGTAGCTGATTCATAGATTTACAACTGAATCAGTCTGTCACCCCAAGCTGCATCTGAGCCTGGCAGTGGGTCACAGACCAATAGGATTACAATGAAATCAATCCTTCCAGCCTAGCAGTCCCTTAGCCTGGCAGCTGATCACAGTCTGATTGGATTACAATGAAACCTAAAAATGAGGTGAAAAAGAAATAGTCCATCACCAAAAAAAAAGGAGGAATCCCCAGAAAGATCACTAAATGAAACAGAGCCAAGCAAACTATCAGATATGGAATTCAAAATAATGATGATAAAGGGGCTCAATGAGCTCAGCCAACTCAAAGAAAATTACAAACAACTCCAGAAGAACTATGAAGAACTCCAAGGAAGCTACAAGGAACTTACTGAGAACACCAACATTGAAAAGGACATAGAAACTATCAGTACAAGTCAGGAGGAAATGAAGAATACAATTTCTGAATTGAAAAATACAGTAGAAGAAGTCAACAGCAGGCTAGAGGAAGTAGAGAATCAGGTCAGAGAGCTGGAGGACAACGTAGAAAAATATTCCAAGACAGTGCAGCAGAATGGAAAAAGGCTGAACAAGAATGAAGAGGTTTTAAGAGAGCTGCAGGACAATATGAAATACAATAATATCCAAATCATAGGGATACCAGAAGGAGAAGAGAAACAAGGGATGAAAAACCTGTTCAAAAAAGTAATGATAGAAATCTTCCCTAACATGATGAGTGAAAACATTACTCAAGTTCAGGAAGCACAGAAGTTCCCAATGAGGATGAATCCAAACAGATCCACATTATAATTAAAATGGCAGATTTCAAAGACAAAGAGAGAATCCTAAAAGCATCAAGAGAGAAACAGCAAATAAAATATAAGGGGGCTTTAATAAGGTTATCAAGTGATTATTCAACAGAAACAATACAAGCCAGAAGGGCATGGCAAAAAATATTCAAAGTTATGGAAAACAAAGGCCTGTAACCAAGAATACTCTACCCAGCAAGGCTCTCATTCAAAATGGAAGGAGAGGCCCTGGCTGGTGCACAGTGGATAAGGTGCTGGTCTGGGAACCCAAAGGTCATTGGTTCAATATCCCAGCCAGGGCACATAATCAGGTTTCAAGTCAGGTCTCCAGCTAGGTCTGTGACTGGAGGCAGGTGAAAGGCAATCATTCATTGATGTCTCTCTCCCTCTCTGCCTCTCTTCCTTCTTCTCTCTCCGGAAATAATAAATAAAATCTTTTAAAAAATGGAAGGAGAAATAAGGAGTTTCCCACACAAAAGAAGACTAAAAGAATACATCTCTACCAAACCAGCATTGCAAGAAATGCTAAAGGGTTTGCTTTAAAAAAATGAAGAAACAAAGAAAGACAGGGAGGAACACAGGTAGAAAGGGAAAAATGGCAATAAATAAGTATCAATCAATAATAATCTTAAATGTAAATAAATGAAATATGCCAATCAAAAGACATAGGGTAACTAGATGGATAAGAAAACATGATCCACATATATGCTGTCTTCAAGAGACCCACCTCAGAACAAAAGATTGACACAGGTTGAAAGTGAAAGGATGAAAAAATATATATCGAGTAAATGGACATGAAAAAAAAGGCTGGAGTGGCAATAGTTATTTCAGACAAAATAGATTTTATGATGAAGGCAATAAAAAAAGACAAAGAAGGACATTTCATAATACTTAAGAGAACTGTCCCTTAAGATGCTATAACTCTGGTAAACATATATGCACCCAACATAGGAGCTCCCAAACATATAAGGAAAATCTATATCCTTCAAGAAGGATATAGGATATAGACAGCAACATACTAATAGTAGGGGATTTTAATACCCCATCATCAACAATGGACAGATCTTCCAAACAAAAAACACCAAGGATATTGTGGCATTGAACAACATTCTAGAGAAAATGGACCTAACTGATATATACAGCACCTTTCACCCCAAAGAAGCAAAATACACATTCTTTTCAAATGCACATGGAACATTCTCTAAGATAGACCACATGGTAGGTCACAAGACAAGCCTCCGCAAATACAGGAAAATTGAAAGCATCTTCTCAGATTACAATGGATTGAAACTAGAAACCAACCTCAAGGGAAAAAACCGAAAACACTCTAACTCATGGAGACTGAATAACATACTTTTAAGTAAGAGATGGGTAAACAATGAGATCAAAGATGAAATCAAAAAGTTTCTGGAAACAAGTGAAAATCAATACACAATGGCCCAAATATCTATGGGACACAGCAAAGGCAGTCCTCAGAGGGAAATTCATAGCAATACAGGCCTACCTAAAAAGGATAGAAGAAGCTTATACAAACAACCTAACCATAAAGCTACAAGAACTAGAGGAGCAACAATAAACAAATCCCAAAGCAATTAGAAGGGAGGAAATCATCAAGATCAGCACAAAATTAAATAACTTAGAGACTAAAACTACAATTTGAAGAATCAATAAGTCCAGGAGCTGGTTCTTTGAAAAAATAAACAAAATTGACAGTCTTTATCCAGATTCATCAAGAAAAAGAGAGAGAGGACCCAAATAAACAGAATCAGAAATGACAAAGGAGAAATCACAACTGATAGTTCAGAAATACAAAGGATTATAAGAAATTACTATAAACAACTGTATGATAAGAAATATGACAATCTGGGTGAAATATATAAATTTCTGGAAATGTATAATCTACCAAAAGTGAATCCAGAAGAAGAAGAAATCCTGAATAGACCAATAACAATTAGTGAAATTGAAGAAGTAATCTAAGATGTCCCAAAGCACAAGAGCCCTGGACCAGATGGATACACAGGTGAATTCTACAACCTATTATCCTTCTCAACCTATTCCAAAAATTCCAACAAGAGGAAAGACTTCCCAACTCTTTCTATGAGATCAATATTATTTTAATCTCAAAACCAGGTCAAGACACAACTAAGAAAGAAAACTACAAGCCAATATTTCTGATGAACATAGATGCTAAGATTCTCAACAAACTATTGGCCAACCAGATCCAGCAATACATTAAAAAAGGTCACACACCATGATCAAGTGGATTTCATCACAGGGATGCAAGGATGCTACAACATTCACAAATTAATAAATGTAATACACCACATAAACAAAATGAAAGACAAAAACCATATGATCATATCAATAGATGCTGAAAAAGCATCTGATAAAGTTCAGCAACCATTTATGATATAAACACTCAGCAAAATGTGAATAGAGGGAGCACACCTCAACATAATAAAGGCCATATACGAGAAACCTGAAGCCAACATCATACTCAATGGGCAAAAACTAAAAGCTTTCCCCCTAAGATCAGGAAAAAGACAAGGCTGTACACTTTCTCCACTTCTGTTCAACATCATTTTGGAAGTTCTAGCCATAGCTATCCAAGAAGAAAAAAAAAATCAAAGGTATCCAAATTGGAAAGGAGGAAGTAAGGCTGCAATTATTTGCAGATGACATGATACTGTACATACAAAACCTGATACACTCCACCAAAAACTTACTTGACCTAATAAGCAAATTTAGCAAAATAGCTGGATATAAGGTCAATATCCAGAAATCAAAAACATTTTTGCATGCCAATAATGAAACATCAGAGAGATAGAAGCTAGAAAACAAATCCCATTTACAATAGCAACAAGAAAAATAAAGTACTTAGGAATGAACTTAACCAAGGAGGTAAAAGACCTGTACTCAGAAAACTACAGAACACTGAAGAAAGAAATTAAGGAAGATACAAATAAATGGAAGCATATACCATTTCCATGGATGGGAATAATTAACATCATTAAAATGTCCCTACTGCCCAAAGCAATCTATAGGTTCAATACAATCCCAATTAAAATACCAATCACATACTTTACAGATACAGAAAAAAATACTTCAAAAATTTATTTGGTGCCAAAATGCCCACGAATAGCCACAGCAATCTTGAGAAAGAAGAACAAGGTAGGAGGAATCACAATACTGGACATCAAACTATACTATAAGGATACTATAATCAAAACAGTCTGGTACTAGCATAGGAATAGACATATAGATCATGGAACAGAATAGAGAGCCCAGAAATAAACCCAGGACTCTATGGTCAATTAATATTTGACAAAGGGTGAAGGAACTTAAATGGAATAAAAATAGTCTCTCCAACAAGTGGTGTTGGGAGAACTGGACAGCAACATGCAAAAAAATAAAACTAGACCACCAACTTACACAATACACTAGAATAAACTCAAGATAGATAAAGGACTTAAACATAAGCAGTGCTACCATAAAGGTCCTGGAGGAAAATATAGGCAGTAAACTTTTAGATATCCTATGCAGAAATATGTTTACTGATACTTCTCCAAAGGCAAAAGAAATAAAAGAACAAATAAACAAATGGGACTATATCAAACTGAAAAGTTTCTGTTCCGCTAAAGGAAATACCAGCAAAATTAAAAGGGAACCAACTGTATGGGAAAACATTTGCCAATGATACCTCAGACAAGGTATCATTATATCCAAAATATATAAAGAACTTATGTGACTCAACACCAGGGAGACAGACAGCCCAATTCAAAAATGGGCAAAGGACCTGAACAGACAACTCTCTGAGGAAGACATACAAAGGGTCCAGAGGCATATGAAAGAATGCTCAACATCACTAGTCTTCAGAGAGATGCAAATTAAAACCACAATAAGATACCATCTCACACCTGTCAGAATGGCAATCATCAACAAATTAACAAACAACAAGTGTTGGCGAGGATGTGGGGAAAAGGAAACCCTGGTACACTGTTGGTAGGAATGCAGGCTGATGCAGCCACTGTGGAAAACGGTATGGGGTTTCCTTTAAAAACTAAAAATGGAACTGCCTTTGATCCAGCAATTCCACTACTAGGACTATACTGGAAAAACCATGAAAAACCAATTCATAAGAACCTAGGTACCCCTATGTTCATAGCAAAGTGCTGGAAACAGCCCAAGTGCCCATCAATGGGTGATTGGATCAAAAAACTTTGGTACATTTACACCATGGAACACCACACAGCAGAAAGAAAGCAGGAACTCCTACCCTTTGCAAAAACATGGATGAAACTGGAGAGTTTTATGCTTAGTGAACTAAGCCAGTCAGTGAAAGACAAATACCATATGATCTCATCCATTACAGGACAATATTGAACAAAACAAACAAACAAGCAAAACAGAACCAGATACATGAATACAATGAATAGGCCTTCAGTGGGCAGGGGGGAGGGAGGATGGGGGATGGGGGAGGGAGGATGGGGGATGGGGGAGGAGGAGGCAAAGAAAGGGAGCAGTTTAGTCAAGGAACTAGTATGGAAGAACCATGGACATGGACAACAAGCAGGATTGACTTTGGTGGGGAGTGGGTGGGTGGGGAAGGGGACATAGCGGAAGAAAAAGGGGATAAATGTAATACAACAATAAAATTAAATTAAAAGAAAAAATCTTCCTAAAGGTCACTCCCTTCCCAAAGCCCTCATAGACCAACACAATTATAGAGATTTTACTAGTCTCTAAATCCTTAGCATGGAATCATCACATATTTATTATTAAAGGTTCTAATTAAACAAATTGAAATAAGCACACTTATTGTTTATATCACTCTTTAGGTGTTTAATTATATAATCTCACAATGATTATTATTAATTCTTAAAACATCTTTTAAAATTTTTCTGTATAATTAATTTTGATATTTTAAGATCTCTGTTGCTAACTATAGGATAACTCTTTGATGATAAGAACTATATCTCCTATTACCATGTTTCCCTGTCTAAGGTTAGCTGAAAGCCTTGCATGTAACAGGTGTTAAATACATGTTTATTGAGATGAAGACATATTTGGGAAAGCTCTCCATTTTTTGGTAATTTACATTGGTTGGAAAAAACATCTGTAATGAAGAATTTTACATTCTTTTCCAAGTTCCATTTCTATAGACAATGTAAAGCAAAGAGATATTTGACTCTAGCTCTTATGTTAGCAAGTCAAATTTAAATAATTGTCAGATTCTTTAAAGGTTCACTTAAATAGTATAGTTACTTTTACCCATGAAAGGAAAATGTTTAAATGAGTAATAATGCATTAACAGTTAAAGTGTGCTTACTATGAATCAGTACTTTCTATTTATTATTTCTAAACTTCATAACAACCCTTTGAGACAAGTACTGTCATTGTCATTTTTACAAAGGAAGAAACTGAGACCCGAAAAGGTTAAGGAGTTTCTCTAGTACTACAGAGCTAATTCCTGATAGGGCTGTCATTGAAACACCAATCGTGACACTCCAGAACTATTGTTCTTAACACTGTACCCAACTGCCTCTAAAAAGGATCATTCTTTACAGGTTATGCTAATCGTGGTCACAGTTGCATGTAAAATTCCCAAATCAAAATTGCAAAATCATTAATGTACAAGGCTGAATACCAGTGCTCAGTCCTGTCTGGGTGGAGATGTTACATAAGCTTTGCAATTGAAAAACTAGCATGTGATATACATTCTGATTTAACAATCAAAAGTGAATATAAGCTTGTTCAATTTAAATATACACAACCCTCAATTAGATTTGAAAATTTTTGCAAATAAATATCTATAAGCACTTGTAAGTTTAGAAAGCTGGAGAAGTTATATAATTGAAATATTTGAAAGTTTATTCAAGTAAAATTATAAAGTATAAAGCATGTCTTTATGAATAGTCTCCATAGTGACAATTTTGCAAAATACTGAAAAGACATTCAAGATATTTAGAAAGACTATAAAGATGTTTTATAAAGATGGCACAAAAAATGCTTTCTCATGAGCAGAGAGGGAAATCAACTAGGAATTTTAAATTAACTTTTTGTATGATGCATTATTTAATAAATGTTAGCATTAATTTTTAAAGAGTTTAATTTGCATACCATTACAGGACCAAATGGTTGACGAGGATCACAATTAAAGAAAGATGCTCCATTCATTTTACTAAGAAGAAAAAATCCAACAAAGTCAAATCTTCATCATTAAATGGAACAAAGACAGCCTATAACTGCCAAAAATGTAGAACTCCCTGACAGATGCAATTTAACTCCTGAGATTATTTAAATCATACTCCTTTATGTATGACCCCATGCAAAAGCTCAATATCCTCTCAAGGAATAAGTATTTTTTTTTAATATTATGGACTTCAGGGAGAAAAATGAGACATTAGAAAAGAAAAGCAAATTAGGGAATTGGGTTGGGAACATAAATATAATTTGAAAGACTATGTCATCGCTTAATGTTATACTGTGGGCATCCAGCATTCATGCAAAATGGAGGACACTTCACTAGCACATTGACTAGCCTTTAGTTCCAGAATGGTTCAAGCTGTGTTTAGTACAGAGAAGTTATACAGAAAATAGACATAGGACCCACTGTTATGAGCTTTATTATATAAATCAAATTTATTGTTTTCACATGCGCCTGCCCCACAGTTTTTTTTTTTAAAGGAAAACATACCATTTACTGATTTACTACTTGCTAGGCAAAGAATGGTTGTCACACACCTATTACATATGATAAAGTTAGTGTATGACCTGATTGTAATAAGGGGCCAGTGAAGCACCCCTGGAGTGCTGGGACAGGGTCTGAAAGCACCCTGCAAACATGGGGCCCATCTTTCGCAGAGATGATCGCTCACACCCTGGTTCTGAACTTGGAGTGGGGCATTAAGTGCACTGGCCTACTGTAATGCACACTTGTTTTTATCATGAGGTTTTTTGTAGTTGCTAGACTTAGAAACACTCTGGATAGCCAAATCTGTGGAAGCAAGCTCCTCAGGCTCACCTCACATTTAGGTGACATGGCCCATGACTCCATTTTGGGGCAAAAAGCCCAATATCTTTTGGGAAGAAGTTGGAGGGATTCTTTTTTGTTTTGAGTATTATTAAAGTGTGACCCAAGTTATTCATATTCACTATAGAGACATTAGAAAATAAGTGTTTGAAGGAAGACAGAAATCATGATAACTATCAAAAAATAACCACTAATATTTTGGTGTTAAGACTCCCAAACATGTATAGTAGAAGCCCTTCTAAACAATAGTCTTTGGTTAATTGGAAAAGGTTTAATAAGGTGCAAAATTTTTTCAATTTATACATACATAATGTGTAAGTTTAACTTAATTAATATAAGCACTTTCTTCTGATCTTTGATGGTTCTGAAATTTTTTTCTGACTACAAGCCTTCTAATAGAGCTCCATGTTATCTTTATAACATAAATCATATTCCTATTGAACTCTAAATGATTTCTAGGTTGATTTTCCTCAAATTGAAACAATAATAAAGATGTATAAAGAAATCTCTATATAGGATTTAGATCTTCATCATTTCCTGTTGCATAGTTTTCCTGTCCACACCTCATTTCAGAAAGTTCTCTTACCTACTCATATTTATTCACTTTTTTCAAAGTGAATAACCTATATCTATCTAAACTATATATGAGTGCATCAACTCTATATATAATTATTTGTAAATGCATATGATACATATATCTTAATTAACATAAAACGTTAAATGTATGGTAATAGATACTGTTTATGGTAATAGATACTCTCCCTTTATTTTTGCCTTTACATTGTTTTCTATTGCATTATGCATGTACTCTCAACTTTTGTTCCTTAGATGAGTTGAACCCAAGTTTCTGTGATGCCAGTAATTCTCCTTGCTGCTTCTAATGCTTTCATTACTAATGCTACTTCATCTGTAGTTTCCATAAGTACTTTTCTTAGTTTATAAATACCCCTCCTTGCCCTACTTACTTTTAAGCTGGATTTTTTCTTTTTCCTACAGTATTTTTATGTATTATTCCATAAACTCTATTATTACATTCAATAATCAAGAGCAGTTAATCTATGAATTGTCCTTCAGACTCCTGAGGAAAATTGTCAAAAATTATTTTTTCTCTGTACCTAGAGTGCTATGAATAATTGTGGCTTTCCAAATAGAGTTATAGGCTACATTTTTTACTTGTTATTCACTATTCACTATTGAAAAGTTGGGGTCTATCTAGTACTACCAATATTACTTCCCTTTAGAGGGTGTCTGATAGTTATTAAACTTCAAAGAACTTAACCTAGAACCAACTGTGTTATACCTTATTATATTAAGTACATATATAATCTTAAGGAGAACTCTCTTGGCACCCCTCCCTGATTCTTACTGATAAGAGCAGAATTTATCCCTAGATAAGCTTATTTGTGAGTCTTTTTTTACTAAAAAGGTAAAATTACAATCCACCAAGCAACTAACTTCTCATGGTCCTTATAGTCTTTTATTATTTTATTACTGCCTAGCTGTTCCATGCTAACTTCAGAAATATAAAATCAAACTATTGTTTCTTTTCTCAGCCAAGAAGCTCTTTGTGTCTTTTTGTGAAAGGTTGAGGTAGGAAAACATTTTTTAATGGTAAGGTGAGGGAAATAGGTAAGAAACTAGCATGATCCTTCTCTTCTTGGAAAAAAAGCCCTAAGAGAAGGGCCATTCTTCTTTCCCCACTATAAAAACCTCATAAATATGCATTTTGTGGGGAAAGGTAGAAGGAAAGAGAAAATGGGACTCTCTTATGATCTTTCTACCTTATGGGCTATGTTCTTTGGTAAGAAGAAAGTCTTCCTAAGTCTAACAAATAATTGACCATTATTCCTATTTTCCATAATTCTTAAAACTTTGCATCTTATTTTTCAATGGAAAAGCATGAAAGAAATCAGACATTCTGGCTATCATCGAAACCCAGAATCATTTTTTAAGAGATCTTTTCTAATGTCAACATAAATTGAAAAGTCTTTCTCCCTGCTAGTCTCTGTTTCAGCTCAATTTAGCCATGGGGCTAAAAGAAAGTAAAGTAGTTGCAGGAGTATATCACTAGCATGATGGAAGGTAGAAGCAGGAACTCTTACCTGAAACAAATAAGGGTAAGTAGTTAAGTGGCCCTAGGCATCAACATTCTCCAAGGTCGATAATGTTTTCTTTATAAACTTTACCTAGTAACCTCCCACTTCTGCTTTATCTTCAAGGTATAGTCTCAGAGAAGGTCCCAATACAATTATATTATGATGGGTAAGAATGAAATTGTTTGTAATCTCTTCTTCCATTGTCTTCATTCTTTTATCTCTTCTACAAACATTTAAGAAATGATTTTTACGTTATATGCTCTTCATTGCTTCCTTTATAATCCACTTCATTATCCCTGAATAAAAGATGTGAGCAATATTTATGATTCTTTCACCTATAGGAAATAAAACTTAGAATGATAATATACCCCCAAAATACAATCCTTTGAATTTCATTCTTATAATTAAAAAATAAAAGACAAAATGCACATATCTTAGCTATGTATAGTTTCAACTTGCCAAGAGTGGATGAATAGACATCAGTAAATTCTGAACTAATCAAAACATAGCTCTTCAAAAATAAACTTATTTTCCATATAAACTATGTGACTCACAATGGACACATCGGTATAAAATCAATATTAGAGATACCTATGGAGTACAAGACTTTTTTCTGAAGTTTGTCAGACCAGGAGTTGCTCTCAACATATCTACTGAAAATTTTAATCCAAGTTATAAGTAACAAGCTTGAAAATAACATTTTTAAGTTATTTTTTCCATTTGCTCATGAGGAGCTGTCTAATCAGCTTGAGCTTAAAATTCTCTCTGTTGAATTAAAAATAGAAGCCAAGTTGTTTTAAGGCAGCTACTGTACAAATCAAGAATTGCTATTTTTATGTGTGTGACTTTATTCTATACTTGATTGTGTACTGGCAGAAAACATATGAGGTCTGCCCAGAAAGTATCCAGCCATGTAATATGAAAAAACAGAAACACTTATTGAAGAAGATACAAGAAACATCATACATGGGACAATGATGCCTGAGTCCCCTTCAAAATAGGCACCTTGGGACTTCAGAGTTCCAATCACCATCAGCTGCCTTGTGAAATTTTCCTGAATCTGATCAATGGTTGGAAATCTGTTCCATTTCAAAGGTGATTTTAATTTTGGGAAAAACCAAAAGTTGCAGGGTACTAAACCTGGGCTATAGGGGGGCTGAGTCACTTGGGTGACTTAATGTTTCATTAAAAAAACTACATAAGACATGTTGCATGATTAGGTGAGTTTTCATGATGAAGCTGCCAATCATCAGTTGTCCATAGCTGCGGTCTTCCCAATAATCCAAATAGTTTCTTCAGAGTAATGTTCAAGCTTAATGCAAATTTGTTGCCCTACTTGCTCAGTCATTTTGAATGTGATGGCCACACAGTACACATGCTCACTCAATGGCTTGTACCACCCACCACTGACTAGCACAGTTAAGTCATCATTTTTCACATATGCACATTCCAGTCCACTTGCCTTGGCTGCCAGGTTACATCAATGTCATGCAAACCATTTTGGTTATATTAACAATAGCTGAACTTTTTCTGGGCAGACCTCATTGTATGCTCTAAAGTATGAAGGTATGAAGGTGAAATAGCTACCTAATTTTACTTACCTTGACAAATAATTCAACTCAGTATTTTATTGTCTATGTTTCTTGAATTACTATTATAATAGTAAGATAATAATTTTAGTCAATTACAAAGTCACAGCAGAGTTTATATAATTACAGGCATGAAAATGTTTTTACTTTGAACTAGTAGCTGCATCAAGGTTTTAGGTGTCACTAACATCACAGAGACAAAAATATATAACAAACACAAAATAAATTAAACTTTGTCTTATTAAACTAAAGAGGTTGGTCACAAAGTTCCTAGAGTTGCAGTCTGGACATCTTTTCTTTATAATAACTGAACATGCATAGCAAAGGGCAAAAGTTCACATATTTTCAAATTGGCAGAAGCTCATTTCAATAAAATCAGGAGAGATACATGTTCAAACACCACCAATGCAAAGAGAATTCTTCAATATTTGGCTTACAAATTTAAAAGTGACTTTAAACATTTTAAAAATGCACAGTAATTTTTAAAATAAATTAACTCTGGAGGAAAAGGACAGACACCAGAAATTACATTTTTATTTTGGTACCAAAAATCTGTGTGACTTTGGAAGATTTCTTAACAGATTTGGTCTTAAGTGTCTTTATCTGTATATGTAAATGATCTTTGAAGTTATTTTAAACTTTAATATATCATAAGTATAACATATTACACACATTTAATATAAAGAATATTTTTTAAATAAAATGACAACAAAGAAATATGTTCCACTTATTATGCGGTCAAGAGTTTTTATTTTTTTTAATGTAGATTCCCTGTTTGTGGGAGAATGGGTATGAATGCCAGCTCATATACAGTTTGTGGAATTATAAATTAATGAGTTTTCAGAAATGCAGTTTTTCACATGTATTAAAACAGTATTATATTTAATAGTGAAACATTAGCAATTCTAGGGGGTTGATTAAATAAATGAATAATGTAATAGCTGCTGAAAATGATGATGCATATTTATCCTTAGCAACGTGGTAAAATGTTCACAGCACATGTGAGAAAAGTACATAAGGGTAAATTTATGGAATCGAATTATCATTAAATATATATCAATACCAAGGATTCCTTAATCCTTATCCCTAGGTGGTGAAAACACATGGCTTTAAATTTAATTTTTTTAGGTTTATACTTGGAAAATGAAAGCTATATGATAAAAATATTGCATGTGGAGATCTTATCACCTTCAACTTCAACTCTGCTTTATTAACAGCAGTGGTCTTGAGTTCAGATTGACGTCCAATACACTAGGTACAACCGGTTTCACCCGACACAGATTACATAGGCCTTGATTAAGAAGAGAGAAAAGGAAAATGCACAACAAGCAATTTAACAGCAGGAAAAGAGGTCTGGTGACTTCCAGGAAGAGTATCGGATATCTTGGTCATTCAACGCTCAAATTGTTTGTATTCAAAATAGATGAAACTCATTGTGGTCAGAAAGCATGTAGGCTCTGGGATAGCTTCAGATTTTATCATTCACCTTCAAAGATGAATAACCAGCACTCTTCTCTAGTATAGACCCATCTTATTAACACACACTAGCTACTCATTACTAAATAAACTTCCAGACAATCGTGTATAGGTATCTCTTCTGATGCATAACCCTCAGGTTCTCATTCATCTTGGATCCAGTAAAGCTTAACACCTGACGATTACTTGAGTCAATATAGCAAGTTTATTCAGACCCTTTTATGTCCCTGAAGCTGCTGAAAATGCAGGACCAAGTGCTTGCCCTTTCCTTCTGGTTCGTCATTGAAGTCATTTGAAAAATCACATTTCACTCTTTCCCACACCCCCACAGAACACACATTCTAATATGCGATTAGATTCTGGAGCTGCTTCATGTGGCCAGGACACTTTCACGCTGCTCACTCTCCCAGCAATACTTTTCCGTCTGGTAATTAGCAGGAGCATCTGGCTTAAATCTGACCTCCTTGGTGAACCCACTTCCCCAAAAAGATCACTTCTTACTCCATGTTCCCATAATTTTCTGTTCATATGTGACATTCGAGGTTAATTCTTATTTCCACATAGCATCATCACACAACCTGGCAATAGTTCCATAAAGTTTATTTTGTAAATAATGGAAGACAGCCGCAAAAATATCTTCACAGATGCAAGCAATAATGTACATTCACAATAAGTAGTGGTTTCAGAAGGATGTTGGTTTTTTAAACATTCATATACATGCATACAAGTTTCCTTACACCCTTCTATCCTCTGTCCTAGTTAGGAGTTCTCACAAAGCTATCGACATGATTGTGAAAGACTTGTTCGCTTTTAAGGCTTCCCATTCAAAAACACAAAACAAAACAAAAACACAATTGGCTTGCGTTCTTAGGCTGTGGTTTTATAGTCATTACTTGGCCAATGTTTCTAGTTTGATAGGAGTGAGAATTGCAGGATTGGGTCCAGAGAGGAAATGTATTTAGCTGAGGTCTGGAGAATCACTTAATGAAGCAGATAGTGGAGAAATCAGAAAGAACTTTTTTTGCCTTTGGCAAACATTCCAGTAGTAACAATAGTAGTGCCATGTCTCAAAAAAATTCATAATTATGGCTCCTTTGTGTTAGCATCCACAGATGACCGACCGGTCCCTGCCTGCCAGAGCTCATACACAGGCAAGTACACTAGTGGAGGAGAGAAATCTTGTATTGGTTACTTAGTGATTCTGCCTCTGGCAGGGTAGAAGCAAGTCTATCTTAGGGAAAATTGCTGATGTTACTATTTTAATTTGCAAAGCACATTTCTCTGGATGATGATGAGATTTCAAATAACCTAGACAGAAAACAGACCCTAATTTAAAAAGCTGAAAAGATACAAACCCCCCCCCCCCAAAATAAAAGGCAAACAAAAATATTTTTGTCTTTCTCTCTAACTGTATAATTGAAATATCAACTCTCCCCAAAGCATCTTGCAACATCCAGATACAGGCATTGATTCAAAATGCCTTCTAACTTGAGACCCAACAGAATCCACTCCCACATTTAACCCAGTACCACCAAGAACTGAAAGGTTAGGTACAAGGGTAGATGGTATTTAAGCATGATGAAAACAGACATTTTAAAGAAAACTCAATTGTAATACATTTCATTTGATATGACTCATTTATTGTGTCTATTGAATGGAAGATGAGTGTTGCAATATTTTACCTTTAAAATAACAGTTTATGCATGAATGTTATTCACAAAACACATACTCCACCCAGACCAATTAAGCCATAATATGAACTAGTCACATTTGTGGGCTGAAAACACATATCAACAAACTAGTAAGTCCATCTGTCCAAACTTTATATTGAATAATCTTTGAAATAATGCAGTTTAAAAATGTTCCTAACTCAAGAAGCAAAGCAGTTAGATTAGTTATGGAAACAAAATGCTGCTCAATTAAAGCTTAGAGCTGCATATATTTAGCACAACACAACTGTAACCTTATTATTACAAATAAAAAGAAACAAAAACATGCAACTGAGCCTCCAATTTTATTATTGAGAAGTCACTCGTTACCATTTATTTTCAATGGATTTAGGCAATAGATTCAGGCATGAAATAACTGCTCAATACTACATGACATTTACTCATGATCATCATTAAGGGCAAAGTTTTTAGGTGCATTGCTTGCCCTATATTTATACCTTGACAGTTGGTGTAAAGGTGTATGCTGTCCTTTCTGAAACTATGCATTTGACCAGCCAGCTCAGTCTCAGTGAAACAGATTGTTTCCCCACTGAGAGGAAACATTTTCTACAGATACCTGTACAATGTTTACATGATGTGTCATGATCAGAAATGCCCTTCCCAATATGGTTGCTCCTTCTTGGCTCCGTCCTGGGAAGAAACGTTCCTCAGATAGGAACTTCTGCCTTTTCCTAGATTCCCTTCTTTGTCCAGGCATATGTTTGGGTGAAAAGGACATTGCTTAGTCCCCTTCTGGTTATTCAGCTCTTCACATGCAAAACTCTGCTGTCATTTCCCAACCACTCATTCCTATTAGTCGCTGCTTTCCAATTATTGAGCTGGGGCTTCTTGGTAGGGTCTAAAGTTTTATTTTATCAAATAGCACGAATTTTCTCATTTTTTTTAGCTGGTTTTTAAATTAAAACACAATTGTTTTAATCACAATTGTTTTAATTGTTTAAAAAGATGATATCAATGGAGAAGTGAGGAGGAGGATGGCTGGTGGATATACACACGTACGTGTATGTGCATGTGGGTGCATGTAAAAATGGCTCTACATAAAACTATGAATCTCTCCATCTTGTTTTCCTGAAACTTCTTACCCTTTTCTGGCATTTTCAGGGAACTGGAGCCCTTGTTTTCCTAGGAGATGATCCCCCTATCTGGGATTGTCCTCCTGGGGTGACTGAACTATAGACTTCATATATTCCTCTGTGTGTATTTGTTCAGAAATTTAAAACTGAAGTGAAAGAGCAAGGGAGATGTTTGTACCTGGGCATTTTATCCCTCCAATGTAAAAATCTGTTTGTATATGATTGACTCTGAATATAAATGTATGTTGTCTGAGAACAAAGACGTGCGAAAATAGAAATGAAGTCTGCAAAACAAAATATGAATAAGCATCGTGAAACAGGCTGGAAAGGTGGGCTAATGCTATACACCACCTCAGCATCTTCCTTGGATTATGACTTCTAGGGCTTTTTGGTAAAATTGATTTCCTTCTTCGTGAACCCCAGTACCAGCCCTACCCCCAACTCTGCATCCCCCTCCAAGCTGTACCTGTTTTTAATTAGTGGGCACTCACCTTGCTCAACTCCCAGATGTACCTCTGCTCAGTGCCCAGGATGTGACAAATAAAGAAAACAGAACTGAAAAAAAAAATTAATAAAATATGTTTGAAGATCTTAGATGTGAAGGAAGAAAAGCAATAATAGTAAAGGAGGTTAGTCTGCACTATGTAAATTGACTTTTCCATACCTAGCAATTTTCCTAAATAACCAATGTTCATTCCATACCTACAAACAAATACAGTTTCTTGTGATTTCTAAAGTTGTAATTGCAGTTTACAATGTGAATATGGTCATTGCTAAAATCCACAAAGCAAACCAGAGGTTCCTTGGAAAATTCTTAATTGAAAACCTAGCCCCAGGATTAGGCCCATGTGGTTGTGATAAACTCTATTTTCTACCCTTCTGAAACTCACAATCTAGTAAGAAATTTAGAAATAGAATTATAAAGGGATTTTAATTAGTACAGACTTGACTTCCTAAAAGAAAGTTCATTTCAATTTGTCCCTAAAGAACAATTCATCCTAAGCTTCCTACAGTTGGCATTTTAGCTTCAAAAATACATTTCAACAGCACTTACTTATTGAAACCCTGTGAGATGATACTCAAGTTTATTCTAATCCATGGTGCCAGCTCTCGACTGAAATATGTATCACTTCCCATCTTCAGAAGTTGACTATGTAGAATCACATTAGTTTCTTTTCCCAAAATGTGTCATTGCACATGCTGCGACTCCAATGGTTGAATATAACTGTTTGCTGCATCAGGAGATAATAAGACATGGGTGGGAAACTACCCTCCTGAACAACACGTGCAACTTCTGTTTGGTGTTTGTGGGAGCTGCCCAACCACAAGAAGTGAATCTAGGCTGGGCCATTTTATGACAAATGAGCTTTATCCTAATATAGACATTTTACCAAGGGTCAAATATAAGGATCAATTTTTCAGTGTATTTTTTCATAAAAAGACTATCCAAAATAATATTTGATAACACCTTATTATTATTTCCAAAGATCTTATATAAATTAAAATCTAGGGTTATAAGTGAGATATCAATTAACATAAGAATCCATTTAATGCTAATGCAAATAGCTAACTGTTACAATTTTTGCATAATGAAGTGGCCTCTGGGCTTGAAGTCCTAATCATGTCTAATTAATTTAAAGGATGTTACTTTTTATTATCAGTGAAATTTCTGGCAAGTGATAAAACATTTAGGGTTGCCATCACAAACTTTTTACATCAGCTATATTGTAAATTGACAACTCATAAATCATTCCTTTGAACATGCCTATTTAGAAAAAAAAAAACGTACATTTCTAAGGCTTTTTAACATAGAATTGCTATTTTACCCATGGAAAAAAAAAGCGGCTTTATTCACTAAAATAATAAAAGAGTTGACATTTTATTTTCATGATCTCAATAGCTGTAATCAACCTTCATAAGGAATAATCCATTTTAATTTCAGAAAATGATCTTCATAACCTCTTGAGCTTAAGTAGTACCGATACAGCCTGAAACATAAAAATACTTTCTGTTGTCAATTAAAAGAAAAACAATGTTGATCCATTGAGACTCAGATAGCCAATAAATCTAATTGCAAACACGAGGTAAAGGGCTTGCCATTTTTTAAAAGTAGACCATTAAAATAAAAGAAACTTGCAATAATGTAAATTAAAATAAAATAAAATATTCTTTGGAGGCTATAGAATCCATGGTAGAGAAAAAAACCTGAAGCATGGACAGATACACCCAAATAGGCCAATCTAAAGCAAGTAGAGGGTAACAGGCAATTCAAACCACGGTGGAAAGTGGAAGGCTCCAGCCAGCGTGACCCCACCATTTGGACTAGAGGGCTGTTCCTTTAAAGGAAAATAAAAACATTCTTTTAGAAATCCCTAGAAGGGACTTTATGTAAGATAAGTACAGCCAGAACACAAGAGTGAGCAGCAAGTAGCTGTAACCTGAAGGTTGGTCTGCTGGCAGCATTTGGCAGGATGAGGGCAGAGGCAGAGGGATGAGAGACAAGGAGAGCCACCTGAAGCGGTGGCTTACAAAGTCATGAGGAGCGTGGACTTGGCCTCTGTCTGTTGGACTTTCAGGGGGTTATTCAACCTCTTGGTTTTCCAGCTTCTTGTTCTTTAAAGTATGACTTGAGTGATTATTAGGAGAATTCAATGAGTTACTATGTGTAAAGTACTCTTTTATAGGTGATGAAGATCTAAAATATGTGCTACTTGGCACAGGATTTCTTTTTTGGGAAATTACTAGAGAATGTGCTCCACAAAAACAGAGGAAGGAAATGTAGTTATACAAGAAATGCAAACCTAGCATAATACATGACTTGATTGTGAGATACATCTATCTATCTATCTATCTATCATCTATCCATTTATTTTTCTATCTATGTATATTTATACAATACTGAATGTTGTGTTAGCAAAAATTTGATGTAAATAATATCAGAATAAAGGTGTAGGGAAAGTGTGAATGGAGTAACGAAAAGAGAGTTAAATCTTAAACTTCCCTAACAGGAAACCTAAAATCATGTCAAACTTTAAAAATCTCCAGAAATAGTTATGTTAACATATTATTCGGAAACATAGAGGAAATTCTAAAAGAAAGAGTGATGAAAGTCAAATTGGTTATACATTTGTACAGGAATCAGAGTTAGGAGAAACAGTACAACGATTGCTGCTTTTCATGAAAAGTTCTGCCCCAAAATTTCATAGTTATTATCAATTTAAAAACCTCCTAACTGTGCAGGGATATAATAAAAAAAAATCTTATACCTCATGAAGGGTTTTTACCAAAGATATTTAAATATATATCTATATTCTTATTAAAGTTAAAGAAACTATGTTCTATTTCCCTTTCCTTAACATTGTACTGGAGTTTTATTTATTCCATACATAAGAAAAAAATAAGTGACAGAGATGGAAAAAACATGATATTATTTCATCATTGAGAGATAACATAATTGCCTGTGTAGAAATGCAATAAAAACTCTAGTTAAAGAATCAAAATATCCAATAGAGTTCATCAGCATTTCTGTATAAAATACTAATATACTGAGGATTTTTCTGTCTCAGGGTCTTCATATTTGTTATACTCTCTGCCAGAAAGGATCTTTCTCCTAGATATATGAACATTTTTCTTCTTCACCTTCACATTTATGTTTTTCCTCTGCAACCATTATTTTTATTCATAGCATCTATAAATACTAATATAAGACATATTTCCTTATTGAACTGTAAGCTCATATATTAGAAACTCAAATATATTTGTAAAGAAGGTATGCATAGGGATATCATTGTGGCATTGCTTTAAATGGTAAAAACTTGGAAACAGCTTAGTTGTCCATTCAAGGGTTGACTAATAATTAAATCATGTAATGCTTATGTGATAGAATATTAATCAATGATGACAGGTTAACTGAGTTCTCAAAGCCTTAATATCGAGTGAAAAGATAAAAACAGAACATCATGTATGGTATGACATTGATTATGGACGTTTTACGTATTTACACAAACAACTCAATAGAAGATATTTGAGGTTCAAGGAAACAGTGTGGACTGAATACAGGAGGTCTGTCCAGGAAGTATTCAGCCCTGTAATATAAAAAATAGAGACATTTATTGAAGAAGATACAGATAAAAGAAACATTGTATATAAGACAATGATGCCTCCGTCCCCTTCAGAACAAGCACTTGGGACCTCACACAGTTCTCCCTGTAGTTTTTGGAAACCTCAGATCAGCCTAGTTCTCACCAATCTTTGCCGACTGCAGCCCATACATGTTCAACACTCTCAGGTGTTCCAAGTGTTGCAGGCCTTCCAGAACAACGGTCACTTTCCCCATATTCTCAACTATCTTTGAAGCATTTGTGCCATACGTTTTTTGTGCTGCACTCATTGCATCATTCCCAAAAATATCCTGAATGATCTTAACAGCTTCTGTGGAGGAATATTCAGTCTTAAGGCAAATGGGATGCAGATTCGTTGCTCTACTTAACAATCTTGAATGTGACAGCCACACAGTACATAAGTTCACTCAGTGGTGTCTACTGTCTCCGCTGATTAATACAGTGAAGTCATCATTGTTCATACATGTGTATTCCAGTCCTCTCTCCTTGGCTGTCAGGTTACATTACTGTTATTCAAATAATTCTCCTGTTAACAATGGCTGAGTTTTTTCTAGACAGACCTCCTACACTGTCCTCTGGTGAGGGGAATGGGAAGGGCCTTAAGAGGGGAGTGTCAAGGACTCCAACATTGTCTGTAATGTTTTCATTCTTAAAGCATTATTCTTAAAGATATTCTGAATCAAACAGTAAATGTCAATATTTATTGATTTGGGGTCTTATGGTGTATTATTTATATCTGTTTGTTTGGCTTAGGTTTAGTATGGTTGCAGAGTGGGTTTATTGTTTTGTTTTTACTTGTTTGACTTCCAAATTTAAAGCAGAGGAATAAGCAGGATAAAACCTTATGCTTAGAAACAAGAGAAGAAAAAGTATACACAAGGTAAAGAAGAGAGACATTAGGAAGGAGGACAGGCTGGGCAGATAAAAACCAATGGACACCTGGACTAAGATACAAGCATTTGAGAGTGGTTTGGAGATAATTTCTCCTACAATTATCACTCCCTTGTAATTAGCAGAGTCTCATCATCTTCCATTTTATCTCAATATATCAAAACATAGAAGAATGGAATGCTCTGGCTGCTTCATTTTTAGGAATTGACCTTGAGGTCCTGAACAGACGGCATACTATGAAAATCAAATGCTGTTATAAATGTTTCAGGGTTTAAAAGCATGAGTGTTATATCCGCAAAGCCCACAGAATGAATCCAAGCTCTGTCACTTGATGGCTGAACAATTTTGAGATGACTTTGCCCCCTCTAAACCTCTGTTCCATCCTGTAATAATAATGTTAGTATTCAAGTTCACCATCATAGTATTATTATATGGGAATAATGTTTTCTACTTTAGCATTATTGTGAAAATTAAATTTGATTATGCTTTTAAAGCTTCCAGCACAGTGCCTTGATCAAAGGCAATAGCTCAATAATCACAGCTATTGTTATTCTTTCACTGCATTTAGTGAAACCATTGTCCTTTCTTTTTTTGCCATAGCGGGTTTGATTTTCCATGTAATCTGAGGATATGGCCAATATTAAGTAGGAGATGTCATTGGAAATACATTTAAACATACTGTCAGTTTGTAAACACTTATTTGTGCATGTGTATGAGTGGTGGATTGGGAATGTCTGCCCAGAATTCCTACTCCTAAAACCACCTATTTTTAATCACAAATGTGCAGTCAATCCACAAGACTGCAAAAGGAGCTACCCAGTTGTAATAAGGTGACTCCACCCCACTAAAACAGCTGACTGGTTGATTGAAGCAGAATGAGGCAGAATGTGGAAAAAAAGAAAAGAATGAAATAGACAGAGAACAGAGAGAGCACCCAAATTGGTTGGTTTTGAGCACCTGGCCTCAATTCATTTTTAGGTTCTATTTCCTTCTCCTGTTTGAGTTCTATATAAAGCCTCAAATCCCCTATATTAATTCATGGTTTTTTGCTCATTCTACTTGAATTGAGTTTTTGCTACTTGTGACCCCACAAGTTTTGGATAATACAATGTGAATACAACATAGGCAAATATAGCTCTTTTCCCACTTGCTCATGGCTGGTATGTAGAAAAGGGATTTGACTTACAGCTTAGGAAAAGCAATTGATTAAACTACATAGCTTATTTCCAAAGCTATATTATGCACACACCTCACTGTTCTAAAGATAATTACTGCAATTCTGAAGAAGTGGGAACTTTAGAAGATTCAGAAAAGAAACGAGTGAGGTAAATGTCTACACATCATTACCTCACCCAATTCTGTTTATTTAGACATAATAAAAAAAAACTTATAAAATAAGACAGAGTTCTTCTAGATTGGGGAAAAAAAAGGTAACAAATGACATGACTTGGCCTAAATACAGTTAAATAACACAAAGAGACAGAATGCAAATGAATACATTTTGTGTGTGGAATAGATACGCTGCTAATTGCGTTCACTGATTATCATAGAAATGACATGTTTTCAGCTTTAGTTATATGCCACCACAGTTAATAATTGAAACACAAACACATGAAACAGTAATTTAGTGGCAGACTTTGTAATTACAAAAGTATAGTAAGGGTTTATTTTGTAAACATATGTGAAACTCCCTTGTACATGGTATAATTAACATGAACATAAAAACATAAGAAAAGCCTGAAGAAAAAAAAATCAGCCATTTATCACTAAGCAATGGTCAAAATAAAAGCATGCAAGTCTCCATAGATCCAAAGGTTTCACAAAGCTCTTGCTCAGGGACGTAGAACTCATTACAAGGTCTTGAAAAGTATAGATATGTTTTGAACTATTTATTTAATGTTTATTTTAGAAGTAAAAAGCTACAATTCTGTATTTTGAGCTGTTCTTCAGTGCAACAGTATGCTTTTTAGCTTTTCTAATGCATCAGCAATGCAACTTTGTGGCCTAAGTCAGGCACTTATTTTAAATTCTTATCATTAACTATTTGATCATGGGCAAGCCCCTCACTGTCTATGAGCCTTGGCTTCCTCATCTATAAAGAAAAGACAGGTGATTAGAAAGATCCATTTAGATAATGGTTACCTTTTTTAAAAAAAGCCATTACATTGGTTCCGTAATAACTGAGACTTGGATTAAGACACAAGTGTTTAAACACCACTACGTTATTATAAAATGTAGATTGTCCTTCTGGATACTATATTTGTAAGTTAGATAACTAATTGATCATTGTAACACAATCTAGTACTAAAGTCACATGGTTTTTCCTTGCCCATGTAAATTCAAATAGTTATGGGGCATATTCTGCAAAATTTAATTCTACTAGATTTCATGCTAAGTCTCCCACAGATCATCTCAATTCATTTTTAAAACAACACCATCAAATAACCATTATCTTCCCCCACTGTAAGGATGAAGAAAATAAGACACAAAAAAGCCAGATACCGTACCCATAATCAAACACAGAAACTAATGAAGCTAGAACTTGAAACTAGGTAAGCCAAAAACCAAACAATTTTAAAAATTAATTTGATTGTTTTTATGCTAGTTTTAATCATTTTAATAATTTATTCATATTCCAGACCATTCAAAAACATAAATTTATTCTCATATAAAATAATATGATCTGAAGTAGTGATATTTGCCTTAAAAATAATGAAGAAAAAAAAAAAAAAACAGAGACAGATTCAAGGGCACATTGGGAATTTGAAAATGAAAAAATTAAAGTAGATCTTAGTCTTTGGGGTTACCTTTTCTGTGGCCCAAAGAATACATGATCCAATTAAGCCTAAGCATTGGCCTTACAGCATCGCAGGCTGATAGTTATGAAGGTAGAGAATGAAATGTACTTCAGATAGGCCTGCATCTCAGTGGTCTGCCCTTGGTTCCAAAAAGACAAGCCTCATAGCCACATAGGAATCAAGGAAACACCAGCCTGGGAGCCATAAGTGGGTTATCTCAGCATGAGAACACAGAGCAAAAGAAAACCATCGAGAAAGGGAGATGATTTTTTAGCTAATCCAAGCAGAGCATATTATTATTTTTTGACAAAGATGAATATTAGCAAAGGAATATTGGGCAAACCTGAAAAGCCCTTCATTTTCTTCGGAGGGCACAGGCACACATCTTAAAGCAAAAAGCACAGAAATCCCTATCTCCCGGCTGTACACTTCCGAACACGCTCACAAAGGGTGCACTCAGATGAAACATCAGTTAGCTTTTTTTCTTTCACTGGGAATGTGCTTATTAACTGGCGTGTGAATAGTTTGTAGACATAACAGCCCTGGAGGTGAATGTGGCTTTGTATTTACAAGGTAGTCATTTGTTGTTATTTATAGTTCTTTTAATTTTCACCTTTTTACATTTAAATTTTCTTCCAAAGGTTATGATTAAAATAGGCACTACTTAAGAAAGAAAAAAATTCCCTTTAATGTGCATGTGTTTTCATACAGATTTTCAAGTTTCAGAAAGAATCCAGGGATGCCCGACTTGTTCCTTTGTCAACTTCATGGACATTTATAATTTGTTTCCTAAGAAAAAAACAACCATGGTATCATTATGCATAACTAAGACCAAGACTCTTTTAAGAGAGGTCATCTTTCTAAACAGATGTTCTTCCTTCCATCTGTTAACTACATTGCTCCAAATAGGAGAAGTAAAGGGGACTAACATTTATATAAAATGCTAACAGTACAAAGTCTCTACTGATTACTAGGTGTCCGTGTTCATAAGTCATTGTTTTTTTTTTTTTTAAGATTTTATTTATTATTTTTTAGAGAGAGAGGGAGAGAGAGAAGCAGAGAGGGAGAGAAACATCAATGTATGGTTGCCTTTCACCTGCCTCCAGCTACAGACCTGGCAGGAGACCTGGCTTGCAACCTGGTTATGTGCCTTGGCTGGGGATCAAACCAGCAACCTTTAGGTTCTCAGGCTCGTGCCTTATCCACTGTACCACCAGCCAGGGCTCATAAGTAATTCTTAAACTAGCAACATGTGTATGATTATAGATTGCTGCATAGCTAAGTAGTTACAGATGACTTGAATGTCACACACATTTCAGTTTGCCTCTGAATTCAGTCATT
This sequence comes from Noctilio leporinus, assembly GCA_004026585.1. Taxonomy (NCBI): domain Eukaryota; kingdom Metazoa; phylum Chordata; class Mammalia; order Chiroptera; family Noctilionidae; genus Noctilio; species Noctilio leporinus. The sequence continues at coordinate 7,155 of PVIW01001621.1, read as the reverse complement.
TATCACCTTTATAATATGGAACAAATTACTGAAACTCTTTTGTCTTGATTTCATTTCCTTATTTTTAAAAATAGAGAAAATGTCGGTAGCCATGATAAAAGCTTACTATGAAAATTAAGTGAAAGAATCTAAGCAACTTTCTTAACACAAAGCCCTAATATCCTTACTATTATTACTCCTTCCATTTCTCAGTGGAACAAACTGAGGTACAAGACATGACCCAGCCAGGAAGTAGCAGTGTGTTATTTGAAACTGGGTCTTTTCTTTTTTAACTCCAAAACCTAATGCTCCTGGCATTACACTCCAATAGGATAAATGGTGACCAAATGAGATTTTGTGTCATTTGAGAGAGAAAAACAATGTTTTTCAGACTAGAGAAACATTTTTTTCCTAGAAATTACCATGCCAAAAACCAATAATCTCATCAGGATCTTGTTAAAAATACTAGAAATTTATTCAAACGTCATGCTCTAAAAACACTGGAGTATCAAAAAAAAATACAGAAAGAAGAAAGAACAAAAGAAAAAGAGAAAGAAAGAAAGAAAGAAAGAAAGAAAGAAAGAAAGAAAGAAAGAAAGAAAGAAAGAAGGAAGGAAGGAAGGAAGGAAGGAAGGAAGGAAGGAAGGGAGAAAAGAACTTTGCTACTGATGAAAATATTCTCTGAAATGTGAAGAGTCAAGGACAGAAATAAGAATCAAGTACCCCCACAGAACAATCATCTTACTCTAAGGAAGTGGAAAACATTTCATTTTTCCCAGCACATTATTGATCATGGAAATAGCTGGGAGTAGTCCAGAGTCCTGCAACATGCCAACATGCAAAAAAAGGAACTTAAACATATCAGTCTAAATGGAGAAGCCAAATCAAGTAAAAGACAGTATTGTTTGTCATGATCTGCACACAATACGTGAGTATATCAGAGTAACTTCCAAGTGCCTCTTGTTAGCACCAAACAGTGTGCACAGAGTAAAACTATTGTACAAATGGACTGTTTGGAATAACAGCAGCATTAATGCAAAGCCTGAAGTTGCCTATTTATTGTCTAAAAGAAAATAAAATTTTAATTTTTGGAAATAAAATGCAGACACTTAAAAATCAAGCAGATAAACAATCATCTGGCTATTTTCCAAATGAGAACTCCACCAGCCCCATAGTAGCTCTACCTTCAGAGTTTAACTCAGGTCCCCATACCCCAGCAGCACCCTCTGCTGTCACTGTGAAAACAGCAGTAGTCATGGTTCCCTGAAGCCATGAGTTATCTACGTTTGTCAAATGAAAACATTTTGTTAAGCAATAAAATTTGATCAGATAGATACACACATATATACAAAGAGAGAGCAATGAAGCAAATTGCTACCAGTTGACAACTAACAATCCACAAGGAAGAGAGAGGTTTCAAAATGAGGAAGGCGATTAAGGAGGAGGAGAGATGTGGTAGCCAACCTCCAAGATGACCTTCAGTGACCTCTGCCTCCTGGGATTCACACCTTGTGTAGCTTCCTCCCCATTGTACTAGGGTGGTCTGAGTGATCAATAAAGCATAGCAGAAGTGATGGTCTGCCATTCCCAATATTGAAACACGAATGATACTGTAGCTTGCATCTTCTTAGTGACCTCTCTCTCTCACTCATTCTTTCTTCCTCCTCCTCCTCCTCCTCCTCCTCCTCCTCCTCCTCCTTCTTCTCTCTCTCTCTATCTCTCTCTCTCTCTCTCTCTGTCACTTGCTCTGAGGAAGGCCATGTGGTGAGCAGCACTGTGGTGGAGCACACCTAATGAAGAGTTGGAGCCTCCTGCCACCAGCCACATCTGAATTTGGAAGGAGGCCCTCCAGCCCCAGTCAAGCCTTCTGATAACTGCATCCCCAGCCTCACAGATACCCTGAGCCACCCATACAATCTAAAACTCTCTTGGATTGCTGACCCTCAGAAACTGTGTGAGGAAATAAACATTTGTTGTTATAAGCCTTTAAGGCCGGGGGTTATTTACTACATAAATAATAGGTAACTAAGACAAGAGAAGAAGGTAGAGGAACAATATTATGAGGATATCATATTAGGATAATCAAGTTAAGACGGAGACTGTAAGAATTATTTGCTTAAGTTTCCCCTTTCATTTTTATGGTTTTTTTTTTTTTTTTCCACTTTGGGTTGTGCCAAGCTCCGCACCTTTTTATATTATATATTCTGACCTAAAAGACAATATGTGTACTGATTGTTTTCAGATACAACTTTCATTAACCTGGGACAAACAATTATAAAGAATAATGATGAAAGTGTTATTTATGAGAGAAGAGAGATTTAAGAAGTGTAGATGCATATATATATGCACACACATTTATACATATATATTATATGTGCATGTGTTCTTCTCAAGTTTAGAAATGTAAAATAAAATCAGTTCCACAAAGAAACACAAAGTCTTACTGGAATTTTCTCCACAGAACCCTAACAAACTTTAATTGAGCCCAATTAGAAATCCTTGGTTAAACATATCTTTTTTCCTGTGCAACATAAATTTCTTGAACAATTTGCATGGGGAAAAATAAGAGAAGATAACAAGGCACAGTATATGCAGTTGGTCAGCTAGAAGGTCATTTTTTGACAAAGGATAAAGAAGAGGCTAGAAGTCCTGAATCTTGGGCACCAAACCTCTCTTGATTATTATCACTGCAGTGTCCTTTTCAGTCAAAGTGGAAATTTAAATCATCTTAAAGAGTCTATCTCAGTCAAGTGTCTATGAATTTTTATGAAGGGAGAGGGAAGCCCAGTGACAAGGTGGGAAATTAACTAGGAAAAGGTAAATTTCTTTTCTACCTTTGAGAGAAACTTTATTACCCCCTTTCATGGGTTTTCTATGAAATAAGAAACTTAAGGCTAGCAGTCTTCATATCTTCATTTTAGTATGTGGTTAGAGCATCTCTCTATGCTCAACCAGGCAAGGTCCTCTGGCAGATATATAAGAAGTACAAAGCAAGCAATCGATGAACGTACCAGGTGTTGTGTAATTTACTGCCTTGATTAAATAGAGAAAGAGGTCATTGTTGGGAGAGACCAGTGGTGAGAGCATTCTAGAAAAGAATGACTCTAACAAAGGGAATTGAACTTGGAAGGGAGGATGCTTCAGGTTAACACAGCCTCACTCTACCTTGCAGTCCCACTTCCGAGGGGAAAATCCTCTGCAGGATCAAGATGATTGAGTTCCTCCATCACTTTACAGGAAGTATAAGGGAATCTTCTGAATTGTCCAGCATTGCATCTGATGGCCCTTTCCCCTGTGTCTGCCTGTCATTCCTGCTTCATCTTTGTCCTTATTGGACCCTTGTTTCTAATATTACTAATAATAGCACCCATTCCCACATATTAATCACCTACAATGTACTCTATGTTTTATTTAATTCCCCCAAATACCCTATGATGTGAGTTTTATTATCCTCACTTCACAGATGGAAAAAACAGGATACAAAGGCATTAAATATGCTTCCCCTAGTTACACAATCAGTAACTTCGCATTCTTGCCTTATTCCCTAATTCGTGCCCTTCTCACTATGTTAAATGCCTCCCGATCTGACGGTTTGTTAACCATACTCACCCTCTCTCTTTTCATCTCCCTGTTGCATCACCTATCCTGCTTTGCCCAAACTAGCAAAAATAGGTAAGAAAGTGGAGAAGTTTCAGCAGGGAGAGAAACTCTTGCTCAGAGCGGTTCCAGTGGCTGGCATCAGAATGGCAGCCAGAGGAAAAGCTGGTCGGAATGGAATGAAAGAGGGTACCTGATTTCAGGTTTTAAGGTGGCATTAGAAACAGACCCTCAGATTTCCTCATAAATGGGAACTGCAAGGCTAAAAAAATGGTCAGAGCTGCTAGGGGCCAGAAGACTTTTACCTTTAGTGGAGGGGTCCTGGCTCTTCCAAGAAGTGAAGATCTTGCCAAGACATCCTGTGTTAGACGCCCTGTGTTAGGCATCACTGGGGATGGAAATGTGGCAGCCTTCCATAATTGGGGTTTCCTTAAAAATATTGAACGCTTTTTACTATTAAACACTATCTTCCAAATCCTAGGGCAATGTTCCAAAAGCTTTGATTCACCCTGAAATGATTTGGTTCTCAGAATGTTTCAATTTCTGGATTTAGCAACTCTGAGCTATGGTGCAGAAAAATATATTTTGAAAAATCCTTGAAGCTAAGGGCTCAGAAGAGCCAAGTACCCAGCTAGAAATTGCAGAATATTTCATTGCATTTTCTGTTTCAGCATCGGGATTTCTGCATGATGAGCATCTAAACAAGTATAGGGAAAAAAAAATACAAATTAGATATCAAGACTCCACCTTTTTCATATTTATAATTTTTACAGATATGAAGCTGCTGCTGATGTTCGCTAATTACTAGTTCCTGTGGGAGCTGTGGGAGCTGCATTCTCACTGTGCAAGTATGTTCTAGAACTGTCCCCTGACACATCACATACCAAGTGATCAAAAACTGTTATCATTTTCATTATTAAAATAAGAAGAAAACTCTTACACGTTTTCTTGTATCAAAGAAAAATTTATTTGATCCTAAGAATAAGTTTTAAATCTATTTTTAATCTAACTTGGGGGTTCAGTTTTTTGTTTCTAAAATTAACAAATTGAGTTGACGTTGGTCACTGATTCAAATTTCTTTTTTTTAATTTTGTTTTTATTTAATTTTTTTATTTATTATTTTCAGAGAGAAGGGCAGGGAGGGAGGAAGAAATGGAGAGAAGCATCAATGTATGGTTGCCTTTCACCTGCCTCCAGCTAAGGAACTGGCTGGAGACCTGGCTTGCAACCTGATTATGTGCCCTGACTGGGCAATCAAACCAGCGACCTCTGGGTTCTCAGGCCAAGGTTCAAATTTCTTTTTCATTTTGCCATGAACTTATTAAACTTGTACTGTTGTCTCTAACAGTTAATAGAACAGCTCTCTTAAAGAACAGCAAAAACTACTTGCAAAATCCACTCTGTGACTCAGTCATAGATTTTAGGTACCATCTCAGAAAATGCTCCTTCATGATCTCTTCTCATTTTATTCATAAATAAAGATCCGCCACTACCACCTAATTGGGCAGAAAACTCTCTTGGTTTTATCTCAATTCGCTTTCTCCAATCTATCTTCTCCTTTAGGTCATCACTTTCTCTGCCCTAGTTGGGAATCCTTATTATCTCTCATCTAAATAATGACAATTCTTGCCTAACTGGTACCTAGGCTCTTTTTCTTCCCTTACATCTAAGTATTTCCACCAACATGATTTTCTGAAACAGGCCAAAACAATGTCACTCCACTGCTGGAAGCTTTCAGTTCTCTTTCACATGCTCCACCATGTCTTACCGGCTCAACTTGTTATTTAAATCCCTTGATAATACAGCCTCTACTTACCTTTCTAGATCGAACTCTCTATCCACAGCAATTTCTCTTACTATTCTTAGAAAATGATCTTACTTGAGCCCCTTAATGTCTAGATGGTTTAGCAGGAAGGGCTTGCCATTTCTCCCTATTCCCCTCTGCTTTTTTTCGTTGTGCATTATTTTAGTTTTAACTCTAACCCCTCCTCTTTCAAGAAGCCTTCCCAAATTTTGTCCCCTTCTCTTCCCCCTAACTCCCAAAGTACTTCCTTTATCACTACAGTATCTGCCTAATATTAAGAACAATTTTAAATACACTTGAATCTGAGACCAAATTATGGTCACCTGGAAGGCAAGAAACAGAGTCCTTTTTTCATAGTGCTCAATGCTATATCTAGCACTGTTTGTGTTTTGTAGAGTAGCTATCAAATAAATGCTTAACGAATTGAAATAATGTTATACTATTATAACTGAAAGTGAAAGTCACAAATTACTGTGTAATGTAGATACCCTGTTTCATGTTTAAGTTTTATTGCATCTTCCTAGTCATCTTCGTCATTTGTATCCTTAGCTATTAGCACAAAACTTGCTAAATATAGACATTTAAAAGTTTGTTGAATAAATAACTGATAGAATAAATAAACAAACTAATCACTAAATAAAGTAAGAAACTAAGATTAATCATTGAAATAATTTTAAATACATATGAATCACCTCAATTATACAGGTTAATCTACCTCCTGAATCAGGATTCAGTCATTTCCCCATAAAGTCTAATTAAGAAAAAGATGCTAAAAGAGGTACTCAGAATGATTATTTTTACTGGTGACCACATGGGGAAATGCTAAACTTCAATTTTTGCATCAACAATGAAGCGATGAAGTGTATTGTGGTCTTTCCGAGATGGTTGAAGCCTGGGTCTCTCAGGAAACAAAGGTAGGTATCAGGAGGCCAGTTTCAGAAACCAATGTTTGGCATCACTTTTCTGAGGGAAGAGGAAGCTCCTCCAGCTGTTCTCCTGAGAAAGAAGGCCTTTGAGAATAAGTTGAGAGCAAGAATAGAGTAGGCAGTCATATCAAAGCACCATATATACACCTTCTGGCGTGCTTCCCCAAATCATCGACAGTAATGCTCAGCAGGGAGAGAGAGAAAAAAAAAAATGCTGTTGATATTTTCCTGGCCCACTTCTGTGTGGTTATGAAAGGTGGGCAGACATTGGAATGTATTCAAAAATATCATTCACTGCCTGAAACTATAGGACTGGTTCCCTTGAGAAATGCAGATGTTCAGTTCACAACTGCCTAAATTCTACCATGGGGAAGGTTTGAATCACTTCCTGCATTTCTTTCTTTTGTTTGTTCTCACTCACTAAAGACATTTCAGTCAGCATAAACATTTAAGATTTGAATGATTACTGGAAATTGCAAAAAATCCTTCCCTTTGTAGATGGGTAACATTCACTTTGGACTGTTTGACATTAAAGTTTTGAGACAGAAAAATATTAAGGAAATTATCACTAAGACATGTCAAATGAAAAGAATGAAAAAAATAGTGATTATTGGGAAAACAAACATTTTTACATCATTCTTTTGCACAGGGAGTATCTCATATAATAAATCATAAAGCCCCTAAGTTTAACATTTTATCCTTTCACTTTTCAACTACTTGAAAGTAAGATATGCACAGTTTGGGGCATTCTGCCTGAAACTGAGTAGTTAAATCATCTTTTTCTAATTCTTTTTTTTTTTTTTTTTTTTTTTTTTTTTTTTTTTTTTTTTTTTTTTTTTTTTTTTTTTT